>OX463840.1:15978636-16086227 GCA_949825065.1 Odontocerum albicorne
TCATTATCTTGTATCTTAAATTTCGTTAGATTAGAATTCAAAAAAATATATATAATATATTTTTATCAAAAAAAGATATTTTTACGTAAATTTTTATTTAATTTTCGTGTATGTACAATTTTACCATTAATATCTAGGTTCACACATATTAACGTGTACGGAGAGCATTTTTCAGTTTTTCTGTAATGTGGTTATAAAAAAATTATTAAAAAAAAAAGTTTTTTGTAAACTTTAACAATTCAATGTTATTATGATTGAACAGTTTAATAGCTTTTATTTTTCTACAATTGATAGCATATTTTATTTCGTGATAGTATAAAGACGATCACATTTATTCCGATAAAAGTACAACAATAACTCAACTTCACCAAAAACTGAAATGATAAACAGAGTTTGTGCTTCGTACAACTATATTTACATATCCGCACCAAACGCGCACTTAAACACCGATAATTAATAATTAAAATACAATTTTATTTGTCAAATTAAATCGTTCTAAAATTTAAGCCTAGTCATCATTAATTTTAAATAAAATATTATCGTATATTCAGTAATCACCAAACAATGTGTATACGCAAATAAAAGAAAACTTAGCTTGTAGCAATTATGTTTTTTTTCTAAAAGTCACGTGACTATCATGCTAAAACAAACTTTTTGGTCTAGCAAGAAAAGTCGCCTGTCGTCCGCCCGGGAGTTACTGGTAAGATTTCCGTTTGTATCAATTTTTCTAAAAGTTCACCCAAGGCTTCTTTAACATCTTCTTGTTTGTTTTTGTAGTTCACTCATCAAGAGTCATAAACAAAAGCAGCATTCGATTGTATTTGAAAATTTACATTTACATACATAAAATTGATCAATTATATTCAAACATTGCATGAAATAATGAAAATGATACCGTAAGTATACGAGTACATAAAGGGAAATGATATCGTAATATAAATTTAATTAAAATTAATATAAAAACATATGCCTATGTAGGTGACAAGTTGCAGTGATGGATTTTTATCATGGAAAAAAATAATATTTTTAGTTAAGATTGTGTAATCTTATAAATTATAGTATTTATTTACAAATAATCTGGTTAGTTGGAAGAGATTGCCACGTGGCCAACAACCCAAACCTCAATTATTTTTGTTCAGCTTTCATAGCCAAATTAAGATTAAATGTATGTGTATATAATTTAAATTATCCAATTAATAAAACAATAAATAATGATCATTTTAAAATTAAATTGATAAACAAAAACTCTTCAATGATTTGGTATCTCTATTCGAATTAGTGATTTGGAAATTTTGTAGTTCAAGATATAATTCATATCTCTACCATATATAGCTCACAGTCCGTCATCGTAAGTGTCAGAAAATACTACCGAACGTGGAGGGGTAACAACACTCACATTGCAGTGGGTTCAAGTTGTATTACAAGACGACCTCTCACACCAAAAGAGCCCCCTTTTTTATTAATATTTTTGAGTACCATCGGAACACGAATCCGAAACCTCCGAGCGGGTGACAAACGTCCAAATACTAGGTTATGAAGGTTATCATTCAAACTGATAAATGTGTTATTGAATTAAAATGTCAATATTTTCTGTCCCTTCACTGTCTTGAGTTGATATTTTTTGACCACATTGGGATAATGTTTCATAAAACACGTACTTAAATTTTATACTCACAATATTTTTTTTGTTTCACTCTTTCGTTGTATACAGTACAATCTGGCGGATTTATTCGTTATTTTCAACTCTAAAAACATCGTTTCAATAATAAATATGTTTTTTAACAGTATAAATATTAAATATTATAACAGTTTAAAACATCGTTTCAATAATAAATATGTATTTTAACAGTCTAAATAATAAATATTTTGACAGTCTAAAAACATCGTTTCAATAATAAATAACTAAAATATCTTTCAATATTATTTATAGCATAACAAATTCTAAAAAAAAATATTACCTTTGATTCTATAGGGCTCACATTTACAGAGTGCCCCAACCTTTGTCGATGGAGCGGTTAGTATTATTTTCGTTATCCTAAACGGTAATCGTAAAAGTTTAAAATTACGAATAAAGGATAAATTATGATATATCAATAAATTCATATTGATATAATCACTTAATACACTTATTTGTTTGTGAAATTTCTAAACTGGATTTCAAGAATAACTATAAAAATTTCTTTTTTTAAAGGGTAAATACAAGTATGTTGGCGCAGTTGTCTAACGGTAATCATTCATTTTCAGCATAAGAGCATGCTAATTTCGATCTCTGGCGGATTTATTCCTAGACTAGTTTTTAATGAGCATCTTAGCAACTTAATATCAATTCTTAGAGCGCTATCGAACAAAAATTTAGTATAATGGTTCGAGTCTTAATTTTTATAGTTTTAGTGTTTGCTCCTGTTTCAAGATTGTTTACATTTCAAACTACGAGTACATGAGGGTTTTTGTTTGGGGTTTGCTGTTTAAATAATGTACAATTCAGATAACGTGTACTATTATGTACCTGCAAAAAAAGAAAATTCGTAGGATACATGACAGTCATTCTCCATCGCGAGGTATTCTATATCACATGTTTTTGAAGAGAGTTGTCGAATGAGAGTAATTTAATTAAGATCATTTTGGCTTCATTCACACATGAAAACCTTCAGACAAATACGTTAAACAGGCTTTAAAATAAAAATCAGTAAAGGGATAATCCTGATTTTGTTAAATACATTCATGCAATTTCATATAAAATGTACGTAAATAATCCAGATTAAATGCTATTTTTGACATTGGTGTAATATTAGTTACAAGAAAAATATTTTGTGTCATATTTTTTTCCTTAGTATGATTTTTGTGCAGTTTACGGTGTTGTTATGATGATGACTTCCGTAACCTAGTTGGTAAGATGTCTGCCTACCAACCGGGGGGCTGCGGGTTCGATTCCCGTTGAAACCCAGTTTTTTTTATTAAAAATGTTTAATAAATATAAATAAATGAAAGTTCAGTATGGTTTTCATTAAAATCTCTTACATCTTTCTGGTAAAAAAAGATTGCCACATGGCAATAAGCCCGCCCGCCAGGTTGCACTGTGTAGAACAAGTGTGATACGATATAATGAATGACTTTGGATGAATTCGATCTGTAGCGCTCACCTTAGAACACTATTTCGACTCCGTCAATACATATTTTAAATGAAAACATGAATAATGAGGAGTTTATGTAGCAAATTATTTCAAAATCATTCAAATTAACAAATTACATCACAGCTGAAATTAAAATAATTATGCATGTCAAAAATTCAAGAACGATATTTTATCTTTATTCTTTTTATGTTACAAAATAAATGTTTCCGATCTAATTGAGATCTCCGAATTATAAAACTTTTCCATTTGATGGAAGAATTAAAAACAAATGTTTCTGTAATGTAAATAGGATGTGATAATTTCGTGTGATAAATTTGGTTGAATAATATGGCTTTAGTACTTTTCACATGAGAATATTAGATTTATCAAACACTGTTTTGTGTTATTATATCACATGAATAGCGAGTTATATTATCAATAATACATTATGAATACGATTTAAAAAGGTGGTGATGGCAAGTGCTTCTATAATGAATAAAAATATAAATAATGT
The DNA here is from genome assembly GCA_949825065.1 of Odontocerum albicorne. Classification (NCBI taxonomy): domain Eukaryota; kingdom Metazoa; phylum Arthropoda; class Insecta; order Trichoptera; family Odontoceridae; genus Odontocerum; species Odontocerum albicorne. The sequence continues at coordinate 15,982,261 of OX463840.1, forward strand.
ATGGCTGGTATTGAAAATCTCCGCAGCAGTTTTAACAAACCGTTCCTCTACATATGTATTCGTATATGAAAATATATTTGAATTGTACACGTTGGTCATACCTAAGGGCACTGTTTGATTATAGAATTCCAAACAGACTAGCGACGTGAAAAGCATATAGTCTACTGAAACTGTTTTGTTTATGACTCTATTTATACACTGAAATCACATTTCCTGTGAAAAGTACGATGACTTATTGTACAAAATCGAAGGTTTGCAATCTCACACTAGTCCATTCACGTTTTTTTCCGGGTTTCATTAAAAAAATCGATACTTTCGAGTAGATCTCATCCAATTTGCATACACACATTTTATAAATAAAAGACGAATCGAAAATATCATATATGTATTTTGTTAATTTGTAAAATGTTTCAACTTGAATTTTGCGAAACCTCATTTTAAAATACTAAAAAAGAAATCACTTAATTATTCCCCTGTCTACAGTTTATCACCGTGACACAGGTTTCTACCGCTTATCCCGAGGCTTTCTTCAAGCAAAATTATCCCGGTTTGTTACGTTTGGTATCAATTTAGGTCTGTGTCATATTTTCTGTTAATCAACAGGAACTTGTTTAAATGATGGGTGATTTGTTTGCATTAATTGTTTGCATTAATTGAACATTAATAAATCATGGGTGATTTGTTTGCATTAATTGATTATTTATCACTATTTTCTCTAACGACTTTACGTATCTGAATTCATCATTCATGGTTTTTAAATTCATCGTCATATATTTTTTTACAACATATGCAAAATCGTTAGTTTACGAAAGTTGTAATTTTGTAAAAGTCGACTCTTAGAAATAACGATAAATCTGTAATATGGTTTGCGAACACTGAACAGTTGCTGTTGGACAGAAATTCATCCATTTTGTATCCAACAAAGCCGATGTTTTTTTATGATATTTTAATATATATATTACGTTTTCGTAGTATTACACGCTCGTTGTTTACTATACAATTTGAGGGGTTTATTGCCATGTGAAAATATCTTCAAACAGAAAGATGTTAATGAAGCCCTAAGTGAAAATTACATTGAAACCTATCTGAAAAAAAAAATGGGTTCCAAAGTTAATCAAACCCATATACAATATTTTGGGAGACAAGCGTTTTACCAACTTTACTATAAAGGTCATTATTATAAGTAATTTCATAATCTCATTAATAAGTTAGTTTTACTTATATGGTATTTCTACATAAATTAGATGTTTTTGACCAAAATATCTATTACATTTTTTCGTTTTTCGCTTCACTCGTGCTAGTGTAGTCGTGGTTGTAATGAATTATGATATCTCAGAGCTTGGCACAATTTTGTTTCTTCACTTTCGGTGCTAAGCCTTTCTAAAGTATTGCTGGATCGAGTGATGATTGAGTCTTACAACTAGCGGGTGATGTTTCAGTCTAATTTATTGGAGCTCAACCATGGCCTCCATTACCTTTTTAGTCTTCCCTGCATGGACTAGTCTGTCGATTGAGTTTGCACTTCCTGTGACGTGTCCAAAATATCGTGAACTCCTAATCTGAAATGTGTTAATACTTTTAGACTCGATAAAAATTATGCCAACCTTTCCCAGTTTATTCTGATTTTTGTGAATAGTTGATGAAATAGCCATATCTAAGTCAGTTTAAAAAAAAAATATAACGAGACTGTATATTTTTTTAACATATTTTATTAGCTACGTTAAATGCGATAATTCTACCAAAATTTTACTTTGTGGAGAGTTACATTACACTTCTTACACATGTACCGGGTTTCTCTTATATCGTGCTCATCATACACCCTGCAAGTTCAGCAGGGGTTTTCTCTTTTGTCAGTCGCTGTGATTACATATATACATGTTAAAACATGCTCTTTGATACCTTGTTTGAAGAATTCTGTAATTTTTTAATTCTATTTGGACCCAAAATGCAGCTGATATCTAGATTCATATATCAAAATCTTCAAGATTTGACATTTCACTGCACATTGATGACATGACGTCAGAATCTCTGCTAGATGCCTTAAAATATATGCCAGTAATATGTCTTTTTTTTGAGAAAGTATTGATCGTGTGAAAACACGGGACCGGGATTCAACGCAAATTTAGTTTATCACGTTAAAACACGAGATCGGAATACAAAATGTTGACATTATTCAATTTTGATGATTTTGAATCATTAGTTATCGTGCTGTACAGGTTTTTATAAGTAATCGTCTCCAGCATTACATCACAAAAGTGTCAATTTTTGGCAGTCCCTAGATTCAGGGTCCATATCTTGACACCTAAAAACAAATAATAGTGTTTCTTTTTAATATCATACATTACTTCTCAAAATATCAACACATTGTTACAAATTGTTGTACATCTTGAACGTATTCAATAAAACAATAATAAAATGGGTCAATGTGAAAATGTTTCAATGCACGTAAAATGATGTTTATTAAATATATAACACTTAATTTCACAGATATGTGTATTTCGTTTTGGCAAAGTTTTCAGCGTAACAGGAAGGTAAAAAACCAGCCTTAAACGAAAACCAGATTCAAACCTTTTTATGAAAATATGAGTAGGATCGGGAATCTAATCCGGCACCCCTGATTTGAACACGGGCGTTTTATCAATAAAGTTAGAAAGTTTTTTTTTTAGTTGAACAAAATATATATAATTGATTAAAAAAATTCTTATAAATATATGTTGTGTGTATGAATAGCATAAATTTTGTTGAAATCATTCCTGTCACTGATGATATTTCTTTAAAAGTCCTCTTTCTTTCATTATTTATTAATTTATGGTGACTCAGACAAGACTCGCGAGAGGAAAATGTATATTTTAATAGGGTCATGCGAATCAAACAGTTTGGCAAACTCTGTTACACAACAATAGTTTCGTAGTAAAATGCGAGCGAGATTGATCGTTGGTTGTAAAATATTAGCGCGGGAAGTGGGTTAAGGTGAGACACTGCGTCGGAATGACCTAAAAATCGGTCGGGTGGTCGGCTCCAAACATAATAGATTCTTGTGAGGGGAACAGCAAAACACTAAATGCACGGCTTGTATTATAATCGATATTGTCTGCATTTTGCGTCCTGAATTGTCTTGGTCGGAAACAAAAAACAATTGATGAAACGGTGGGTTGTAATGGTTGAAATCAAAAGCATTTACAAAAATAATTAAAGAAATAAAAATTTAAATTGTTTAATTTGTTAAGTGTTATTTAGTATTGTAATATTACGTATCATCTTCATCAAGCAAGTTAAAATTTTCATAATGACCAAGGTCTAAAAGTGAACTATTAAATGTCGAATGACAAGCCTATGGTAATATAACATTCAGTTAGTAGCTGAGACTTTATATTAAATAGTTATTAAAAATATTGTTAAATCAATATTTATTGTTCTGAATATTCATTACAACTATTGTGATTGGGTTTACTTTATCATTAATTATTATTCAACATTCAACGATTGTCATAAAAAACTCAGATGGGATTTAATCTGATTTCAAACACAGCTTTTAATTTATATATGAAGACTCGTAGTTTTATTTACGGAGGCTTATGGGAAAAATGAATCGAGTATTTTTATTTAGATTTCCTTTTTTTTTTATTAAAATAAACTAAAAATGAATGGTTTACGAATTCTTCTTCTGCGTTTGACCCTCACACGCATTGTGTAATTTTCCACCAGGCCAGCATACGGTGTTAAGCTGTGTAGCTTCTGCATGCCTCTAGAAAACGCATACATTGGGTAACTGTGTACGATGTGGTCTATGACCTGGATATCCTCGCACTCACAGAAAGGTGACTCTGCTAGGCCCCTTTGGTGTATATCATATGAAGCGCAGTCAAAACTGCATCTGATCCTATTTTGAGTACACCACTCTTTCAGAGGTAGAAACAATCAGATAATTCCACCGTCGAGTCATACTCCGTCCAATAGGACAATAATTTATTAGCAATCGGCTTGCTGTCGACTAACTACTGAGTTTTCCAGATTGGTTGACGGTAGGTGAGATGGAGTGACGGTGGTTCTATTATTTCCGTAATAACAGGCAGTTCGTCTACTTAGAGTAAAAATTAAGCAGTCGCAAGAAATCTTTTAAAAAATTAACACTAAACAGATTAACAACATGACAAGCCCATGTAGAACATTGATAAATATATGATACATGAGTTTGAAATTATTTCAACATTAAATGTTGTTTTAAAATAATTATTTTGCGATCAAATAATAAATGAAAGTAATCAAGAGAGTTTTAGAGCCAACACCAAAAAACACAAAACAAGTTCAGGACTTGCAAACTAATTTTTATTATTCAATAAAAAAATGTTTAGTACATAAAAATGAATAGTACATAAAAATTTGAATACTTCATTTAGTACATAAAAATTAGAATACTTGCTTAATTAAAAAGTTTAAAAAATACGCTATTTATTTAATGAACATTTTAATACAATATTATTTTTTTTCTCTCGTATAAAAATAATCTTTAACGTGGAGTTTGGATATGTAAAAAGAATGAGTGACAAAAAGTCTACAAAACAAATCTACGCCGCAAATTTAAGTGGGAGCTGGGAAAAAAAGCGCCAAGAAAAGTATGGTTGGATCAAGGGAATGAAATTTAGAAAGAAAAAAATAGTAGGATTTAAAGAAATCGATGAACGTCGTGTGAGATATGGGTGATGTAGAGAGAAAATATGCATGTCGCTACTTAAAATATCAACCCTTATTTCTTTTTGCCTACATAAACAGATATACATGTTTTAATACTTTTACAATGTAAATTCAAAATATCTTCCTTTATTTTTTTCCCAGAGCAGTCAATTTCAGCAATTCTATTTGTTTTCTTATCTATATTTAACATAAATATTTAAACAATTAAATAAATTATATAAAACTACGCAAAATTGAATGAATAAAACTTTGAAAAAACCTAAACTTGGACTGTTTGTGACTGTTTCATTGATGTCGAGAATCTGTAAGTTTGACAGAGAAAAATCTGCTCCTGAATATCTGTAAACTTTTATACATTTTTGGGAAACAGGATGATGAATAATAACATAATATCTAAATAGCCGAATACATTTATGTTTATTAAAATTACTTTCCGTATCCAACGTAAACTGTTATTATAAAGGTCTTTTAATGTTCATATTCAAGTATGTCGAATATCTGCTGTAATAAAGCGAACTTGATGCTTTTAAACAATTTCAAAAATAAATTTTGTAACGTTGTCAACAAATAAACGCTAGTGTTTTAAGTAAGTTATATAAAAATCGTCGAACAAAGATTTATTAAATAAAATACATTGAAATATATGAAAATACATTGCAATATATGAAAATAGGTTGCAATATATGAAAATAATAAAAATAATAACATTGACGTAATAGTTGATGGAACAAGTTATTGTAAAACGTTTATAAAAATTGGGAACTCACAAATACACCGAAGAAATACTTGAAAATTCATTAAGAAGAAGTGGATAATTTTCGATAAAAAGTTTTAACTGTTTATTAAAGTATTCAAACTTAAAAGCGTCTGAAATTATACAATTATTTTTCATCTTACGTTACATTTTTTTTTCTTTTGTTGACTGTATTTTTGTATTGTATTATATTACTATTTTGTTATATTACAGTATAGGCTGATGGGTTTATTGCTATGTGACAATTTATTTTTTAAACATCCCCTCAATTGTTAACATTTCATTTTAAGTTGAAAGCATCACCAACGAACAAGAAATATGTTAAAGAGACTTAAAAAAGGTCGAGTGGAATATTAAAAAAAAAATTAAAGATTCACACTAAAATCGAAGCCATTAACCCCGGGTTTGAAGACAGGCGTCTTACCAACATAGGGACAGGATGATGAAAACAATTATTTTAAAACCATTAATATAAAATTCAAAGTTTTTCAAACTATTTTTATTCAGAAAGCTCTTGGCGGAATTTAATGCGACATTTTTCCATACTATTAATTTGAGATATAAAAGTTTTTGTAACATAAATATAATTTTTACTTTTAAAATTTGTACATTTTATTATAACCATATTCGTACATATTTTTTTCCGAAATAGGAAGATTGCCTTAATATATAGAGAAAAAGGATTTGAAACGTTTATTGAATCGACTATTCCTCGTTTGTGTGAAAATTACTATTTTAACATTCTTAATACCAATTTAAAAAATAACGTTTGAATAATATAATATTTGATCACGTAAAATGTAGTTTAACTTGTATTAAAGATGAAATTATATATATTATTTTTGTATAACTTCTATTGAATATAACTACTCTTACTCGTGGAAGCTACTAACATAAATATTTTTGTATAACTTCTATTGAATATAACTACTCTTACTCGTGGAAGCTACTAACATAAATATTTTTGTATGACTTCTATTGAATATAACTACTCTTACTCGTGGAAGCTACTAACATAAATATTTTTGTATAACTTCTATTGAATATAACTACTCTTACTTGTGGAAGCTACTAACATAAATATTTTTGTATAACTTCTATTGAATATAACTACTCTTACTCGTGGAAGCTACTAACATTAATATTTTTGTATAACTTCTATTGAACATAACTACTCTTATTCGTGGAAGCTACTAACATAAATGTCTGTGTATGTGTATATGCTGTGAAGATTTAAGGTAGAAAGGTTTTAACACTTAACTAGACGTGTTACGTAATTTTCGCGCTAAAAAGCGTGATAGTTTTTCAAGATTTGAAATTCGAGAGTCACAAATATTCATGTATTCCTTAATTATAGTATAAATTGTTATAAATGTATGTTTTCAAATGTCGAATGAAAAAAGGCGGATACGTGAGATATAATAAGTTAATAAAACGCTCTTCATTACGCTGATAACTAAAATAAGTGGCCATCGGCCAAGAATTGATAGAAAGGTGCGTGTTATAACTATTAATTGGGTAAGGTTAGGGAACAAACTGAAAGGATTTTCCTACACGACGTCGCCGTTTTAACGAAAAATGAGCCGAGGGTGTCGTTTTCTCTCTCTTAACACGACTCAGTGTAGGGGAGTGAGAATAGGAGGGGGCGTTCTGTTCGGGTTTGTTCGTTACGGTTTTTCGCTGCCCGGTGCGAAGATCGGGGTTTCCAAACGTTGGTGCGTAAACAAACCCGGCACCTGAGGCGGGCGGGGCCCAGGACCGGGTCACGGGGCCACCCGCCCGCCCCCGCCGCGCCGCCGCCCCGCGCCGCCGCTGCAGGGCGCCACAGCAGAGCGGCGGGCGGGCGCGCGCGCGACGGTCGCCACTTGCGCTGCCCGTGGGCGGAACCGCTGCCCAGCGATATTATAACCTACCTTATCGTACCCTTACCCGCACTAGTACTTACTCGTCCCTACAATTTATTATATTGTATTTAGATATTACCTTGTCATCGTGTGATTATTATTCCGATTTATTTTTTGTCAACAGTTGTACTCTTTTAAATTACATTGACAGCCCGCTACTTGACTAAGTTTTTGAAAATAATATTTTCCGACTTATGAGAAATTTTTCAAACCGGTAATAACAGGGATTTGTATTTTATATATGTATATTATTATTGTTGTTGTTTTATTATTAGTGTTTAATGTGATGAATTTTTTGTGTGAATAACCGAATATGAGACTTCATGATGATTTCGAGGTAGGTGTAACCTTGTTGATTTATTTTGTTTTTAAAGTTGGTTAAAATTGTTAAACATTTCATTATTATTTTGCCATAATCCGAACATGTAGTATATGTAACATAACGATTTCAACTTTGCAGTTCCAGAAAATAGGTCGGGAGTGAATTTTTATCCTCGTGCCAATTAAACTAGGTCAGTTCTGCATTAAATCGTATATCAAATGCATCAACTTCAAACTGCAACTTAAATAGATCCTTTTATCATAAAACTTGTGATTAAACATGGAATAATAAATGTTTAATACTTTGAACATATTATAAATTTGTGTTAAATTGGAACGATCCAAATTATAGAAATGGGTCAGCCGTGCACTACTGGTAAAAATAACTAATCTTTTTGACAAAATAGAAAACTATGTTGATCTAGGGGGAAAGAAGTTAAAACAGTCCACACTTTTAACTTGAATGTATCGTATTATATTTACAAAAAAAAATTGTAGGAGAAAAATAACTTCTATTCCTTTCGAAAAATAAAATCAATGCACCCCCCAGATTAAATACCTGCACTGAACAAAGTTTTTTATGGTTCGTTGTTTTGTTTATCTAAATAAAAAAAATATATATTCCTCATTTTTATTATTATAATTTTATGGAAAATTTATTATTCTTCCTTTAATTTTTTTTGTGAACTTCGATCAGGATGCAAATCGTATACTAAAGAACAAACTATTTTTAATAGTATCTAGTTTACAATAAATCAAGTTTTGAAATCTTAAATCCGCTACCGACCCATTTATTTTTATAAACATTGTACAATGCATTAAATTACCGTATTAACATGCTCGCATAAGTGTTTTCATTTCGCGGAAAAACTTATTAATTTTTTAACTAATTTTTGGTGCATCATAAAATGAATAAATGGTGATAGTAAATACTCAAAAGTGGGACAAGAAAAGCTATGAAGTTAGTTGCACTTTTGCACGCATGCGCACCACATCTGCGTCAGCCATGTTTGAGTGCGCGAGCACAACCCAGGGCTAGTCTAAATAGACGTCTACATTTTTGCTGAAATCTTAAAGATTTCATAATTTCTTTAGATTTATCTCGGATATTTTACATCGAATTCGTTACAAACAAGTTCTAGTATTTTATTCGTGGTATTTTCATCGCATTTTTTATTAATAAAATTGGAAAATATGCGGCAGTTTTCCGAATGAAACCGACACGGCGAGCTAATTGGTAAGATTTATTTTCATTTCATGTTTTCTGAATTAAATTTGAAAGCTGATTGTTTCCCCAGCTCATATTTGAATTCGTTTATTGTTTTAGAGTATTTGATTTCCATTTATAACTAAAAAATATGGGGTTTCATTGTTTCAAATACTTAATGAATCTATGTAATTTCAGGTTTATATCGTTTGATGTATTGGTCTGTAAATTTTATGAGAACAATTTATTATATTTCTGAAATTTCTTATTAATCATGTTTTGCATTTCATTTCTTTAAATAATAATTAAATATATATATTTTTTAATATCCTTTATATTATTTTTGTATGATTTAATATTGATCTAAATGTGCTTGCTGAGTCTTAAAGGGTGTATTAAAAAATGTATATTTAATTATGAATTGAATTTTTCGTTCCATTAAATAATTTTTCAAAGCATGATTTTATATCAAAGATCATAGGGACAATAGAAAACACAACCAAAGCATATATTTTGGTTTATTCGTAAAATAAATGAAAAACACTCGGGTTACTTGATCCGGGACAAGAAAACGATATCAGAATAAAATTATCAATTATTTTCTAAAATCGTGAGTAATTATTCGCTACTCAATTAAGTGTAAAAATCCTCGGGATTTATATTTTTCATTTCATAAGTACTTGAATTAAAGATTGGGATATATAAAAGAACGTAACCAGGAGATAATGTGTTTGACCTAATTAATAAAGTTTTTGGGTTTAGAACCCCTAGAATAGGCATGCAATTCGCGATTAGTCATCGCACGTGTTTGCAATACTACCCCGCACATGAAGATACAACAACACACACACGTCTATCGTGCGCGAATATTGCTATCAGACGATCGTTTGATCAAACTGCGACCATTTTTATATTTTTTTCTGGTCTATCGGGAGTTGAATCCGAAACCTCCAGGTGACAGTCAAATATCTTACCAATTAGGCCATGGAGGTAGTTAAATGTTCGTGATTGTGCAATATTAACTAGTCGATTTACTACTAGAACACAATAACTAGTCAATTTTATTGACAAATATTTGTTGGACATAATATTTAATTTAAATATTTGTTCGTATGTTATGCTTCTACATAATCGAATTAATGATGCGGTCATGTTGACAATATTGTTTTCGGGCTCAGTAATTAATATGTTACTTCGGATTAAAAATGACTGGAGTAGGCAAGTGACTCACTCTTCACCATTACGCATGTTGGAAATACTATTACACGTTAACATGCAAGAACACTCGCAGACGTCTAGCACGTGCGAGTATCGTTACCAGGCGAACTCTTTAACCAGGCTGCGACCCTTTTTTATTATATTTTTGTGCACCCTCGGAAATCGGAACAAAACCCCAATTGTTATTTATTTAAATATTTGGAATTTGTATCGAAGAATAAAGTAGGAAAATATATCTTCTAGATCATAGATCTCTAATAAGGGCATTTTAATTTTGAGAAGCGTTCAGGTGTATATAAATATTAAGGGGGCGTTAAGATTTTTAAGGGGGTCATTGTAATATTTATTAAATATTCCAATAATAAAAAAATCTCAGCCTGACCGTATTCACTTATAAACGTTATTCGTCTCACAACTGCAAAAAAATAATAATAAAAGGACAATTTATATATAGCACCGTTTATAATGCACTCTTCTCAAGAGCGCTCTCTATATATAGCACCGTTTAGAATGCAGACTCTTCTCAAGAGCGCTCTCTATATATAGCACCGTTTAGAATGCAGACTCTTCTCAAGAGCGCTCTCTATATATACCACCGTTTAGAATGCAGACTCTTCTCAAGAGCGCTCTCTATATATAGCACCGTTTAGAATGCGGACTCTTGTCAAGAGCGCTGTACTTCGGGAGTTGAGCCCGTTATTTTTAGCACATTAAAAATATAGCAAAATTAATTCGTGGCTGTGGCCAGTAAATAAAGTAATTCCCCGCATCTGAATGTGTTAAGAAAAAAATATTTTTTAACGAAACTTTTGTATAGAAACACATGCGGCTTTGGGTGTAGTAAAGTGTATATGTATAGTGGTCACATCTAATCATAAATTTTGATAAGAACAACAAAAAAGTTGTCTTCAGATGTTTCCTAAAGCTGTACACGCCACCATATATCTAACATTTGTAGCCAGACCATTCCACAAGGTTTAAATTCCAAAAAGGCTGGAAAGTCTTGTTCTCGATCTTTCATTTGATTAAAATTGACAGAAAAAATTATACATTATTATTTTTTTTTTGTTTTATCTCAAAAATAATGAAATTTAAGTTAAATCGCTTTGCTCAGTCGTATACCAATGAGTCAATATTAACGGTTTATTTTTTTCGTAATTATCTTATTATTTGATATTGCCTTTTCGGGCATACATTCTACTAGTGCTCTATTAGTTGTCAAATCGATTTTTTTTATTTTCATAAATATTTACACTAGAATTTTTATTTGTAATCTTAAAACTTGAAAAATACACCAAAAACTTAAGGGGATTAAAATATTATAAATACTACCAATGATTTGTTTATTTTTTTTATGAGAGTTATATTTAGGGCGATAAGGAAAGGCATCTCAACATATGAGAGTTATATTTAGGGCGATAAGGAAAGGCATCTCAACATATGAGAGTTATATTTAGGGCGATAAGGAAAGGCATCTCAACATATGAGAGTTATATTTAGGGCGATAAGGAAAGGCATCTCAACATATGTAATAAAGCCTTGGATTCTTGCATTCGTATTATCTATACTTGATTACTGTTATGGAGCAACGAAACACATATTCTATGACCTTTAAATTCCATGTTTTCAAAATTAAAAATCCCTTTAACGTGTTGCTTCCTCAAAGTGATGTAAAATTTTCAATTAAATTTGATTTCAAATATTTGTCACCGCTCACTCAATGCCGATAAATATGTTGCATTTTTTCAATAGCATTATTAACTGAATCATATGAGTCTTCTTTTAGTTAATTAATATCGAAGCAGTTTTGTTAATACCACAAAGATTTATTTTTAATGAAATATAATGCCTCTTTTCATTTATGTTTTCCTTCAACTACTGTTATTACTGTCTTTCTGATACTTTATAAATCCACACCGACGATGCGTATATGATGAAGATTGTTACTGAAGTACAATGTTTTTTGGTCTTATTAAGTTAACATTCAAATGATTTTTTTATAAGCTGGGTTTATACAAAAAATACCACAAAGGTTCCCCTATTTAACTTATATCACTTCATTAATTGATTTCCGTGCCCAGACTGTGAAATGTAAACTTTGCCACGTTTTTCCAGTAGGAGGTAACAGGGATTGCTTTGTCATTCGCATCAATTTTGTTTTCGATCAAGCAGGTCATGCTCAGAGCAAGTACAATAGTTCCGATGTTTGAACATGTTAGCATGTGTTCTATATATCCCTCAATTACATTCAATGCTTCTTTTGTTATAGAACCCCTATCTTTGCATCTCCACCTTGCATCTAGTCATCACGTCTCTGACTGGCTGACTAAATGCTTATATACTAGTGACTTACCATACATAAATTTATATTCTTTTAGTAAGAAAATCTTTTATTATCGGTACTTAGGTTAAGGCAAATTTCCCATTTGAATCATAACTGATCAAAGTGAGGCTAATACGATCAGATAGTTTATCAATAACTGATCATCATCAACTGTGATTTAATTTGCTGGTGATTTTTATTATCACTGTAATAAAACCCTGCACTTCGCAGCATGAACAGCATCAGCTACAGAAGGGTCAGTTTCATCCACCACTTGATCGGTCCAACGAGCTGGAAACCGCCCCTACGTCGGTCTTATCCTCTTCAGGTTGAGCCTCTCTAAATTCTCTACCGCGAGCCTCACTAAATTGTCATCTTTCTAGCGGACGATATGTTCAAAGAACTGCAGAAATATTTGTCTTAGATGCAACGTCGAGTCTCTCTGTACTCAGCTTTTCCAAGAAGGGGGTGTTATTTTGCATCGCTGCCTTTGGGATTTTTCATTCATGTATCTACGGTCGTACCTTAAACATGTTGATTTTCCCCCCTCTCGCCCGTTGTAAGTGTCCATGCCTCTATTCTATTTCAATTTACAAATGCATTTTGATTACCTTTGTATTCTAAATTTTGTTTATTTTAAGCATTGCTAATAGTCATACGTTGATTTACCTGCTGATCTAAGTTTTATAGTAGTCGCTTTACCGTCAACTGAAATAATGTACAATTTGGAGTCCATACTATGCACTACTCGGGAAAAATTGATAACATTATAATATTTTTATCATTAACATTATTTTATATTCGAGAAACAACTGTCATTATTTTGATAATTGCTTATTTGTACATTGGCATGTTTCCTTAACAAAACAGACGGCTTGCATTTTTTAAATAAACTTGATGGATGTTCAAAGTAACCATAAATTATTTCTTATATTTTGATCTGGAAACTTTTTGCATTGATGCCCAATACGTATGTTAAGTTGGATGAAAACAATTGACATTTATTTGGTTAAAAATCATTTCTATTCGATCGAAATTGAGTACAATTTTAAGCATATCACAGAGGTTTAGCATTAGTAGAACCGACATGTTTATCTAAATATCTATAGATATGATAGCTACAAATAGGAAAGTCTGGCGCGCTGTCCCCTTTATCTACCTCGACAGGGAAGTAGCGTGATTTGAATGCGTTTAAGGGTGAATGGTGATGTTTGAATTTGCAATGATAAAGCCTCAAGTCGAAGAATGTTTTTCTCATTTTTACTCAATTGTTGCCTAAACTCTTAAAAAAATATTTTTTACTACGTAAAAGCATGCAATTGATGTGGTTCGAATCATATTTACAGTGTATTGTGCCATAGTATTTGACTGAACTTGTCACTGGGTCTTATTTTATTTTGCTAATGCACTAGTTGACATTATTTGGGATTTCATCCGGAAATTCGGTTTAGGGGCTTACATATACAAGAAACTTATTTTTTTTAAATAATTTGACATTAAAACAATTTTTATAAAACCCTTTCATTCAATAAAATATCACGTAATTTTCGGATGGGCGGTGTTTTGTTAAAGATAAAGGCGTGGGTAAAAAATTGGGCGGGTTGCGTGCGATTTTTTATTATACTTCTTATAAGGTTACCTTATAAAAAATGTTACAGCAAAATTCAAAATTGAATCATTTTTAAAAAAACATTTCTCTTTTATACAATATATGTCTATTATTTTTTTCATTGCGGCTATGTAAGCTTTCATTTTATACGTTTCATGTCACATTTTATTTTGTCCGAGTAAATAATTTTTATTTTTTAAAGTTCAAGTTCGTGTATTAATAATATTTAAGACTATTTAAAGAACTTAAACTTTACCACAAAATTAATATTAGTATTTGATATTTAATTTTTTAGAAATGATTAATATTTTATAAAAAAAAATGAGGATACAGAACATAATTTAAATTAGTTATTCACAAAATTTAAATTAGTATTTTTTTAATGTACTCGTACGAGTACACGAGCATTTTGAATTAGATTCACAGTGGAGGGTCGAACGGAAAATGATCTAGATTATTTTTTTCACATGATTTTTTCATATCTTTTAAAGATATTTTATAGAATTATAATGTTACTATCTCGTTCAATCATTGTATTGCATTACACTTTAGTTCCAGTACAATCTGTCTGGCTTATTGTTAAGTGCCAATCTCTTGTCACTAACCAGAAAGAATTTAACGAAGTTTTTAGTTAAAGTAAGACTCGAATCCATTTAAAAAAAATGGGGGTACCAAAAGGTATCAAATCTGTAACTAGCGGGTTGTAAAACAGGCGTACTACTAACTAAGCCACACAGCTCGTCATAGTTATTCAGATCGTCAAAGTTATTGATCTAAAAATTTGCGATATTTATTTATCCTGCTTTTGAATGTTATATAACATTTATGATGACATTCCTGATTTAGTTATAGTTCGGAAATTCTAGGATGAGTCCTGTGACAGCTCACAAAATTGCCTTAATACAACCTTATGTAATGTATTTACCTAAATAACTTGATATTTATTAGAATTGAGGCTTATATTAAAGTTGATAAAATAATTAAAATTACTGAACATCGTTACAAGGTTGTATTGGGGCAAATTTGTGAGCTGTCACAGGACTCATCCTAGAATTTCCGAACTATAGTAAGTTCTCCAGCTCGGAAGTTGCACGTTCGATTCCCGTCGTAAGCCAGATTTTAAAACGAATTATTTAAATCTGGTTTTCACTTGAGGTTTTTTTTCTTCTTTTTGGTTAGTTGGAAACTGGTTAGTGGATTAACCAACTCTTGGTAGAAGCTCCACAAAGTTGAATGGGAAGAAATAAATCTCGTCAATGACGAAAAAAAATATATATGAAAATGGTCCACACAATTTGAATTTGAGTAAATTTTTTGTATGGAGGGTTGAGAAACCAATAAGTACTATGGTATATAGTTTTTGAGTTAATATTTTGTATGGAAGTTTGAGAAACCAATAAGTACTACGGCATATAGTTTTTGAGTTCGTTTTTCGTATGGAAGGTTGAAAAACCAATAAGTACTATGGCATATAGTTTTTGAGTTAATTCATTGTATGAAAGGTTGAGAAACCAATAACTACTATGGCATATAGTTTTTGAGATAATTCTTAGTATGGAAGTTTGGAAACCAATAAGTACTATGCATATAGTTTTTACTAGTAATATTTAAATATAATAGATAAAATAAATATAGGAAAATATTGAGTAAGTCTTGTGAAATCATATAAGCATGTCTCAAAATTATATTTTATGAACTTTTTCTTCTTCGTCATAACCTCAATGCTGAAGAACATGACCCATTCAGGTACTGCTATAGTTGGTCCACATTCTTCTTCAGTTCTCTCGGCATTTTGCTGTTCGAAGAGTCTATGGTAAAGGTAGACCCGTATCACTCTTCACCTGATCGCTCCAGCGCATTGATTTTCTATTTCTGTTCCAGCGACCCTCTAAATTTTCAGTGATTATGGTCTCGTAGAGCTTATGTCGTCGTTATCCCCGCTCTTTATTATCTTTATATTTCAAAATATAAAAATGTTCTCTTGTTAAAAAATCGTTGCATTTTAAAAGTGACTCCCAAACTCATTTAAAAGAATTCCGCAAACATCCAAAATATTTAAGCAAAAGTAAAATTTGTTTAAGATTCACATTAATTTGTTATTTGTTTTATCAAACACTGTATATTCCAGTTTATGTAACGGTTTCTAACCCTACCGGTTTCATGGTTTTCTCTTCATCATCAGGGGAGTACAAACAGGTCTTGTTTGTGCTCCCTGATGATGAGGTGAACACCTTGAAACCGGTAGGGTTATACCGTTGTATAAAGTGGAACAAAAAGTGTTTGATAAAACAAATTACAATGTCTTTAAACTTCCACAATGTTAATGCCTTAACTATAAATAATATATTTCAAATTAATTTTGTTACATTGTGAGATTTTGCCTAAAATTGGTAAGTTATAAAAACACATTATTTTTATTTATTTTTATTTTAACACTATCCCGTAAACACATCTGGTGTATTTATTACCTTAATGTAATTTGTTCCAATCAACTAGATAGAAATATTGCTAGTTTAAAGTTCAGTATTTCGTTTTATGTAAGTGGGTTGAAATCTTGAAGCAATCACATTTCTGGTAGTGAATAGTAATCGTTGGTTTTTACATACTTTCGCTTGCTTTATATAATTTTAATAATCATAAAGATGATGATTATTTTAATTATAAAAAAAACGTGTTGTTTTGCGAAAATGTGTCACTTTATAGTACCCTCTCGATTTAAAAATACTCGTATATCTCTAATATGTAGCTAATATTATTGAAAATCACTCAAATCCTTAAACATAGTTAATTTAACACCAAAGTGATAGACTATCGCACATGATCGAGTATGATCATCAGCCATTTTGCAGGTGAGAGACACTTTTGCATGTATGAGTTTATTGTGTGCAAGCTTTTACACTTTATTGACAGATCAAATCCTGATATGCAGCCTTATTTAAACCATAGAACGAATCTCATACGTGAAGTGCTTAAACGCTGTTTTTCCATGCTTCAAAGTCATTTAAACTTTTTAAAACGATATAAATTTTAACATGGATATATTTGGTTGTCCGGAAAATAACTTTGTGTTTTAGGTAAAAAAGAAACGAAATTGCACCTAATGTTTGTGAATGGTGGTTTTTGACATGTTCAGTATCTGAGTAATCTTTCATGCCATAGAACGCTGCTTAGCATCGATTAAAGCCTTGATTTGGTCGTAATTAATGGTAATCGAACTTATAGAGTGGACAATATTTTCGAGTTTCATATCACCATCGCGGAGTTTTAAACCATATTTAGAACACTGCATCATCGCCATTTATTGTACACATATATTTTTTGGTTGTGTCACATGTTTTCCTTTGCGGCAGTAAAAAACGTCAATCACCGATAAAATAACTTATTTGGTTCATCTTCAAAATTACCTCAAAAACCTTTCAAGAAATTTGAGTAAACAATATCCGAAAAATGCGATAAACTATTACGTTTAATGATAATTAACATTCAGCGTGTTTAGAATGAAGTAAGCAACTGAAATTTTGTCAAAACTACATCTATCCGAAAAATACCCATTTTTTTGGATTTAGTAACTTTAGGGTTAGGACTCCAGAACATTAAATGGAAAGAAACAAATTTTGTAGATGTTGATAAACTAACACCTTAAAATTCGTGGCTAAACGCAAATGTCGGAAGGATTTATCGATATCACCGTGGACTGAATAGTACTTTCCGTACCCCGCACGCAATCCACTATCGAATTCGGCAGCCGCCCGCTCCAATGAATGAATCGCCCCATCCTTGGATAAGGGCGGCATTTATCATAAACCGTTGGGCGGTGGCTACATTACTACGGCTGTGTTAGGCTATGTCATCGCATGGTATAGCTTGAATTTTAGGTTTAATATATTAAACCGTTATTAATTATGTTCTAGGTAAGATTTAAAAAAAATTATATTCATATACAAATTTCGAACCTCTTCGTGAAATAACAGTGTAGGCGTTTTAGATATCGTATTAATCGCTTGAGAATTTGCTCCATGTTCGTATTTTTTTAAATTTTTTTATGAACTTAATTTTAGCTATCGTTATCCAATATAAAACATTTTTTTTTTAAATTTCCGTGTTAAGTAAACTTCAATGATGGTCAACGCTTCGACAGCTTTGCAGCTTTTACCCTATAAAACCAAATAAAAAAAAACATTAAACTTTTTTTCTCCTCAATCTTTCGTGCACTCGAACATATTTCAAATCGTAAGATATTTGAATAATTTTCCTTTTAATTCAGCCAATGCTTATTATAATGATAACTTTCGTGACCCAGTTGGTAGCCGCATATTTTGTAACCCGGGTTTGCGGGTTCGATTCTCATTGGTACCCAAAATTAAAAAAAAAAGATCTTAGTCTGGTTTTCCCTTAAGGCTTGTTTAAAAACCTCTCTGATTGATTGAAAGAGATCGACACTGAGCAGTAAGGCTGCTAGGTTGTACTCTATAGAACGAATATGTGATACAACACAATAATACGAATAAATATTGTTATTGGTGGTGAGTTAATTACAACAAAATAATACGAATAAATATTGTTGTTGGTGGTGAGTTAATTACAAAACAATAGTACATATAAATATTGTTATTGGTGGTGAGTTAATTACAACACAATAATACGAATAAATATTATTGTTGGTGGTGAGTTAATTACAACACAATAACACGAATAAATATTATTGTTGGTGGTGAGTTAATTACAACACAATAATACGTATAAATATTTTTGTCGGTGGTGAGTTAATTTCAATACATAGTAATGCGTATTTTTTAATCAATAAATAAATATTTTTCCATTAACGCTATTACAATAAGCTGTAACATATTTCTCATAATTGATATCAATAATTAAAAAATAAAATAGATAATTACAATTTTCTGTTATTTTGCCTATATTTTGAAATTTGTAATTGAAATAATACAAGAATACATAATTCGTTCTATGTAGAATTAATTAGGTTCTTGTGTATAATGCTGCCTTTTCCAATAATTTACTTAATCTACCCCAATCAACAATATCCATAGCCTAACAGTTGATGAGTTTTCTTGCATCAGGGCTTTAGATTCAATTACGAAAAGGTCGAACTGTAAAGCTTTTTTTTGCTCTTCGTTTTCTCTTGCTTAGATTTTTTCTACAGTTTTCTTACCAAATATGTTTTTCTAAACATATGCATATACGGGAATCTTCCTAATCTAATGGCCGCATATACCACCTTCCTATCTTTACACTCAACTTGTATATATTACTTTGTTATTTTTTTTAATTTGTCAATAATAGTGGATTCCAATACCAGGCTAGAGCGCCCTTGAGGAGAATCTGCTCTCTAAACGGCGCGATATAAAGTGTTCTTTAGTTATTATAATTATTAATTCCCGATATTGACAAATTATAAACTTTAAACTACAAAAGTATTATTATAAGCTTCTAGTAACATGGATAAAATGACAAAATTACACTAATTTTATCATATTGTTCACTATATATATACTTGTACAATGAAAGTGTAATATTTTCATTTTATTATCCCAATCAAAATCTAATACATGCTTTATTGCCCGTCTCCACAACTACAACATCTCAGCGTATCCGAATTGGACCGGCAGCCTAGGTCTCGAGCTGACGCTCGGTCTCGAAGGAGGGGGTTGAGGGTGTGGGCGGGGGCGGGGCAGGGGCCGCCCCACGTGCGAGCGGGCGGGGCCGGCCGCCACTGCAGAGAGAAGAGATCGATCCCGCCGCCAGCGCACGCCGCCCGCCCAATCGGTGCATTTTACCCTTAGCATTTTTATCTTGCAATGCACCGAAACGGACCTAAGGCAACATACCTTCTCAAGGCCGGTTCTAAGACGGTTTATCCTTTGAAAATGTTTAAACTGGGTTCAGATTTTAATTATTTGCTTTTGATCAACTTTAAACTTGGTTCAAATTGTCGATTTTTTTCTAAATGAAATTTAATTAATTTTATAGTGACGACCCGTCTTTCAAATAAATTGATAATAAGTTTAAATCTTCTTTGATCTTAAATTTGGGTTCAGATTTTAGTTTTCATCAACATAATCATAGCTTAGATACCGTTTTTGATCAACATACACACGTCTTGAAATCACATTTTTTATCAACATAAACATACTTGACATCTCATTTTTGATCAACATTAAGATAGTTGAGATCACATTTAAGATCAACATAAACAAACTTGAGATCAATTTTTGATCAACATTATCATAGTTGAGATCACATTTAAACATATTTTTACTGAGTAATAATACGAGCAATTCATTTTTGATCAAGTTTCAAGATTTTTATCATAATTTTGCTGTATTGAGTACCGCACGGTGAATTCATTGCCATGTGGCAATCTCTTCCAATTAATTAGAAATATATCAAACAGGTCTAAAGTGAAAACCGACTCGAACCATTTTCAATAAAACTGGGCACCAACGGGAAATGAACGCATAACCCTCAGGATGTAAGACAGGCGTCTTATTGACTAGGCCACGGAGATCGTCGTATTAAAATTGTATTGACTTAATTTTTATGAAATCGATACCAGAGTTAATAAAAAATTCGAAAACATATTTATTTGCTATATATTTTACTGTTTTATAATTTTAGATCAAATTAAAGCTTAGCTAAGGATAACTTTAAAATGCTTTGAGACTGGGGGAAGTGTCTACTAATAAATCATTTTCGAAATTATTTTAAATCATGTTGACGAAATACTTTTTTTTAATTTGATTGTTTAGAGTAATAGTTTCGATGATAATGTTTTCTTTGATTTTTTTATTTTATTTAACAAAACGGCGTAAAGACTACATAACTCTATTGATATTGATAAAATAAAAACTAAAAACAAACTTTTTTTAAGTTCTGTATATTTATTTCCACAGCTACGATAATCATTTCAGCTTGCTAAGCCATTATCGACAATCTAAAACAATGATAATGTCCTAGCAAGCCGAAATGTCATCCGAGTAGTGGAAATCAATATATAGGATTTAATAAATACTTATTTTTTACATTTAAGTTAAGTTGGCCTTAATTTTTTTGATTATTTTTTTGTCACAAAATTGTTTGATATAGTTTTAATTCAAAATGATCAATGACAAAATCCATAAAATTTACATGCAAATTTTTTCTTTATTTATTTACTATAATATTAATATTTGTCTTCAATGTCATATATGTTATACATCTATCGTATCTAAGAGTATTAGAGTCTTTCTTTAAGATATTTTCCCACGGTCGTTCGTTGTTTTCTTATCTCGCATGATCCAACAAGGCACATTGTTATAATCATATCAGATCTAGATTTCGACACTTTAAGTCCTAATTGGCCTCCCTCAAGTCTTATAAATGTAAGCTTTGATATCGATGCACATGTGTTTGTTTTTCCAAATTATACATCTCTTAGACAACGTGACATATTTTAGATAATTCTTTGTTGTAGTGGTCATTGTGGCTGTAGATGTCGATGTTAGTATTTAAATTGCATCACTTGCTCAACAAATTTCTTATCTATGACTAATTTGCAACTCCTTGGCTGCTTGAATCTTGTCCAACTCTTTGTTTTGTTAATTGAGATGCTCGTATTATAATTTTTAGCCGTTTGCTGGAACTTGTACCAGAATCGTTGTAGGCCATCTTAAGATTCTGCTAACATGGTAGCGTTACCTGCATAACAGATGATACAAATGTATAAACAAAACCATTAACAAAATGTAATGTAGATCAAACAATGAATTTAATAATGGGCAGATAATTTATCAATCCCAAATGAAGAAGAATTATCATCGTGAATACACGTGTAGGACTTTGCATACTTTCAGGAGTATTTATTAAGATTTGTTTAATACATTATATAGTTGACGTATATTTTTTTTTTGTTTTGATAATTACAGTTCCTTTATAATGGGCTGATTACGATCACTTAATATTTTTATTGAACATAATACAATCTATCGAAGCTGTCGTCTTAGTGGTAATCACTTCCTACCAAGAAAAACCATATAAAAAAGCCTGAATATGAATAAGTAGACTGTGACATTTTTATATGTTTACTATTGGGAAATGAACCAAAAATCACTTAGCGGAAGATAATAATTTTATTGCCTTTTAGGTTTTAAAGGTCTGTTTTAACGAAATTAAATAAAACGACGTAATAAAATAATACATTATTATTTTTAAAGTGCAGAAACATAAGGTGGCTTAACATATTCGTATATAGCTATTTTTCTGTATAAAAGGCTGTTAAAAATCACTTATTAATATACTTCTTAAAATAATCTCAAAGTAAAGTTAAAATTAGAATAATTTGAATCAACTGTAATCTTATTGCGACATCAATGCTTCCTAAATTTCACTATTATACAGTAGCCTGTGGGCTCAGATAGGTCAACGTATCAATGCTTGCAACATTTATTAGTTTTTCCAATATTTGATAATCTTGAGACTTTCATGATGGTAGGAGATCATTGAGTTTTCCTCCATGATGTTCATATTGTATTCTCAACAGTGCCAAAAAAGAAACTCATTATGTTTCTTGCATGAAGGCCTTTTTAAATGTTTTTACTTAGTTGAAATAAATTTCCATATACAATAGTAATAGAAGTAATAGAAGCCAAATAATATACAATGCAAAATTTTACTATCAAGATTAGTAAATCTATTTAAATGTTACTTCAAGTTTAAGAAGTTTGACTACGGTGTAAAACAGATTTTTCAGGCATACGTTCATAAAACCAAATACAAGTCTAGTATGTTAAATAAAATGTTTAAATATGTTATTTTTTTACCAAATGCTTAATAATGAATATTAATATGAGTATATGACTTGTATTGCGCTTATCGTAATAAAATACCGTCCAATGAGAGCTGTTTTTTAATTTATAAAAGACAAATCTCTCTAAATACAGTCAGGTACAATAAGATCTGATAGTTAGATATATCATACATCACAAGGTCGTGAGAATTAAATCTTCTGGCCACCAGGTCATTCGCACCAATAATGCTGTTTCTGATATTTAAGCATTTGGACAATTAACGATTAAAACGTCTTAAAGATGTGCAATGAGGCTGGATTAGAAAATTTTGAAGCATTTTTTAAAATTCTCTGCCTACAGTTAGAGGCCAAAATGGAAAAAAAATTCGTTGAAATGTTTAACTTGAAAAATGGTTTTACAATATTATGTAAGTAAGTTTACTTACCCACTGAAGGAAACTTGACTTTTTATATGAAATTGAATAATGTTCGTATATTTAAATGTCAATTAAATATTCAGATTGTTTACTTTCAGAAACCCATTCGAAAGATAAAAATTTAAGAGAGAATAGCTATGAGTCTATCGAATAGACCGTATTTTTTTTTCTTTTCTTATTCTACATGTTCAAGGGTGTGGGCTGAAAAACATCTGGTGTCCCCGTGGCTGGGCTCGCCCTATATTGGTGGGGTGTATCTTGGCCGGGGGGGGGGGTATTTTTTAATGTATTCTCTTTGTGTTCTTGAAATGTGTCTAAATATATTATGTACATACTATGTTGCTATCAATAAACCTGTTTTTATTTATTATTTATTTAAAATATATACGAGTATAAACAATGGTTTATATCCTGGATTGGTTTCCCAATGGATTAACTTCCAGGATAGTTTTATTTAAAGTGCATACGATTTTTACACTTATTTTGCAATAAATCTGCATGTCAAAGTTAGTTTAGTTCTAGTATATATTTGATTCAAACGAAAAACTATACATAACACAAAATAATTTTTTTTATTTCATATATGCTAAGCTAATTTTTCTGTAAAACAAAACAATTTTTGTATGTTATATTAAATTGAAGCTGTCAAAAATATGAATTGTATGGAATATTACATATTTCATAGCGGGCTTAAGAATCTATCAGTTTTACAATTCGGTATAATTCAAGGACACATGCGAAAAAATACTTGAATTGAATTCTAGAAAGTTTTTTGACATCTAGTTTTTATATGCACAATGGTTTTAGAATATTTTTTTCATTACATGACTAAAAAGTAGATCATGTTAGTCCCAATATACTCGTATATCAACTAAAAATACAAAACTTATTACACGGTGATATGTATTATTATTACACGTTAATATATATCACGTCTGAATATATTTGACTGCCTATGGAGATTCGTACTTTGTTGAGGTGTCTATAAGTTGAAGCGTTAAATAGTTTTAATTTGATTTCAACTCGTGGTTTTCATTTATTGTAATGAGTCTCTTATTTTTGCATTTGTGACTTTCGGCGATATCGCAAATTATCAAATCAATGTAGGTAGATTGCTTATATATTAAAACGTTTTTTTAATCTCAAACCGTTACCCAGGTAAGGGTGCTAGTTTCGGTATCATGATTCAGGTAAATATTATTAAAATTAATGAATGCCCGTTACCCCTAACGAGTGTAATAAAAGTAACAATACAAAGTGGGGGATTAGAATACTTGTGGTTGGTGTCTTCGGAAATGACTGTAAACCAATTTGTGATAGAAATATCTTGTTTTATATAGGACATGAAGTTTCAGTGATTGTATCTGGTCTGCATCTTTTTTCTCCACTGGGTGTTTGAAAACTAGTATTTTTTAATGCTGTTTGGCTTTTTCTGCTGCTACACACACATAACGATTAAATAAATTGTATATTAATACATTAGTGACATACATTATATGAAGAATAACGAAGAGTTTGTTATTAAAGCTCCCATTTTCAGAGAAAAAATGAGCAGTACAATATGGTAGGTGCACCCAGCACCTACGAGGAGCTGTAGCGCACCCTGATGTAAGGAAAGTTCAAAACTAAAACGTTTTATAAACGTTGGCATCATGAGTCAAACCACGCGGTACAGTACGCGGTACACTCCAAAAGACCTTATAAAACTGATACAAAAAACAGCGAAATCCTAAAAGCATAATTATCTGTATTTTTTTAATTTCAAAAGTCATCTTTTGTGAATAGAATTCATGTATGTCGTACCTTGAAGTCTATTCCGTATCATAAAATTCATAAATCATCATCACACAGAAACGTTGTACTCATAATTAAAAAAAGAAACGATAATACTCATTCTTCAAAGTATTGTTTCTTCTTGTTAAATTAATAATCATTCATAATGCTGAGTGTTACAATATAAATATTTTAATACCAAACAAAACAATACAGATAATTTTAAGCTTACTCAAATGATTAAAAAAAATTATAACTTCGTACTAATTAATTTCATTTGAGTTTTTAAATAAATATATTGATTGCGATCCCCATTCACTAATTATAATTATTTTTAATATCAGTTTCAAAGTTCAACTAAATTCAATATACGAACTTATTGTTTATCGAACTCAAGTAATATTCGTTTGCACTTATTGAAGAAATGAAAATTCGTCAGCTCTTAGGCAGAATAAAATATACTTTTTTCTGAAAATTTCAATAATAGAACTTTATCTAGGGTTTTAAAAAGCAAAGCATTGGGTTTCTCCTCGTAAACCTCGTATTGTATGGTACATATCTTTTATTAGGAGTTTTTGTCCAATTATTTGTGAAGTTTATTTTCACTTCTACTTTTATCGAAGATAAAAATAATAATCATGGTTCACCACAGCTAAATCCATTATTTTTACGGAATATGTATTTGGATAAAAAATCTTATTATAGAACGTATTTTTATTACTTATTACCAAATGCAGTGCGTGATGATTGAACACTTAAGACGTTTACCTGAATGTGACGATGGACTGACGAAACAATTTCAAAAAAATATCTGTATGTGACTGTAGAGTCCGATTCTGAACCATGATCACCTCCCACGTCTACTGCAAATGTGATCTGAATCCTCTGAGATATCATAGACATGTTTTTTTTGTCGTCGTTTCTAATACAGGTAAGCTAGTCAAGCCTGGGTTTACTCAAAGCTACCCTTCAAAAACAATACTCGACACTTTCATTGTTTTGGATTGCTTCTCCCAAGGTAGGGTATTTAGTCGATTATTAATAAATACTAAAAACACCTGCATTAATATAAGTACTTCTTCATTTGTGATTTTATTCTGCCAGACTATGGCTAATAGTATGCATAAACACCGCATTTAAAAGTTGTTCAGCCTACATCCTTGATGACTGTGGGTAGACTATTTCCTTTCGATATTACTTAACACACTCTGGATGATGGCTTGGTAAACAATAAAAATAGTTTTTGTGGTTAGAATTTTTTTTTCTGTGACTTTCTACGAACTTGTCGAAATAAGAAGCTGCCTTTCCAATACACGCGCTTATTTCTTGTTTCAGGTTTGATGCTGTTTAACGAAAGTTAACTGTTAACTGTTGGCGAAATAGTTTAACTGTTAGCGAAATAGCTTGATTTGTTCACTGTGACTAGTTTACTGATATTAAGCAATATTTGTAGTTCTGAGTTGATAATTTACATTATGATGATAGTCTTGGTAGGGTAAATCGTTAGTGATGGAAGATAAATACACTTAGAGGACCCATACATTATCTACACCAGTAGAATTTAGGAATTCATTACAAATGCTATGTTGTCAGAAAAAAGAGCTCTGTCATAAGAATAATCTTCCTTTTATTCTGTACTCGAATTTTCGACAGATTGTAAAGGTCGAGCTAATAAAATCCCAATATAAAGTTTTAACGAATTTATTAAAAAATCAAATTTAACGAACTCATAAGACATAAAAGTTGAGACTTTTTTCCAATTTTTAATTTTTTTACTGTACCTCTCTATTATCTCCATGAACATTTTGCATCAAGTACCTGTTAACTTAAAGGTAAAAGTTCTTTATGTTTTTTAATACGTCGACGACCTTCATTTTCACTTGAGGCTGATTTATCACCTTCCCGGTTAATTGAAAGAGTTTGCCAAATGACAATGGACCCACCAATTTTGACTATATAAAACAAAATTTTAATACAATACATGGAAATAGTTACTTGCGGTAGTAAAATAATTTTTTATATCGATGTAATTAAATTAACTTACTATAAATTTAACACGAACTAATTAAAACCTTAAAAAAATCAATATAATTGTATCGAGTATAGTAATTAAACTTATAATAAATTTCAAATAATTTTAAAACAATATCCTTTTAAATATGACCTACGCAGAAACATCAGTTTATATAAGAGCCAATTCATTGTTTTTCTATCTCAATAGCATTACTTATCTAATAATACTAACTTCCTCCACATTAATACTTTGAAAGTTTTAAACAAGTTTTCCAAAAGACAACAAATTGCACAAAGTTTAAAAAAATGGTTAATTGTGTTAAGTTTTTTACGATTAGTCCGTACTTATTGAGTGTTTATATAAATAATAAATTACCTCATACATGATTATGGGGAAAGAAAATTAGAAATCACTTTGATTATATACCGCTAAATGTGAAAGAAATAAAATCGTAACATTTTCAATAAGAATTTCTTCTTTTCCAGTCAATTCAAACCCACAAGTGATTTCGGTTTGCTTGTGTATATTTTATAGCTAGTTATCAAATGTTTCAATCTTACATATTGCAATAAATTAGCTAATGACTTACTTTGACAAAAATCTAATATTGTAAGTGACCCACTGAAAAGCCCCATCAGTTTTTGTTGGTTACTCAAGATTATTTGTAAACATCAATAGTAAAAAAATGTGCTGTGTTGCTTCAGATAACTTCGAATCACGTGTTTTACACGAGAAAGCTTAAACAGGTTCCTTTTTGTATCTACATACATACCATGTCACAGTTTCTCTGCTGGGGTAGGCAGAGATAATATATCACCAGACTTTCCTCTCTCGACACACATATTTCGCTTTTCCACATTCATGCACCTTCGCACACAGCTCCCACAATTTATCTTATGTCTTGCATTGCCTTTTTCAAAATATCATTCGTTTAATCAAACCACACTTTCCTTGTTCTTTCTCTACCACGCCTTCCACTTTCTCCAAATAGCAGATTTCTTCAACTTGCTCTGATATTTTATTACTCACCCATAATATCATTTTTTTTTCCTTTCATATTTTTCTATCATCATTGTGTATTTAAAGATAGCAATTAGTGCCATTTTTATTGAATTCTTCTGCTTCTTTACTATATTTTTTGGTAGTTTGGGTCAGGAGAATATTTGACAGTTTAGGATAGGACAACATATGCCCTCTAGTATTCCTTTTCTTTCCACGCTTTAAATGGACCATTGGCTACAACTATAAGTAAACACCATGATCATTCTTGATTATATTTATATAATAAAAGTTTGATTTAACAGAAAATGCCTAAAACTGGGATGCAATATCAAGAGTCGTGAAAGATTTTTGTGGATCCAATATAAAGAACCTTTCTCTCAATTGCGTGTTATTTCTAGCGGGACTAACAAAGAACGAAAATTGTTTTTTTGTAAACTATCACGAGAACAAAAATTACGTTCCAACATAGATAGAGCATTCAAAAGAAATCCAAATTGAACATAATATCTACCATGAATATGGAATATTCCTTCCCTAGTCCTAAATATTGCGTTTACTCTAATGAAATGTTTTCTCTAACATTTACGAAGAATAGGTCAGAATATATCATATTCAAATACTGAAACTCTTGAAAGTATAATTATTTACCTTCCAAGAAGCTTATTTTGGACTAATTATTTTTGACGTGATATATAAACTTCGTGAGAAAAAATCTCTGTTTTGAATATTGACAATTTTTACAAAATACAATTAAAACTCAGACTGCAAGTTAATACAAAAATATAATACGACATGTTACAGCTAAGATATAAATATGAAAATAATAACGTGATGCGTATAGTTTATTGTGAAAAGAAGTATATACGTATTACTGCACACATCAGGGTCAGGGCTTAGGGCAATGCCGTACGAAATGTAAAAAATAGACAAACGCTTCATTAACATATTTTAATGATCATGCTTATAAAAATAGCTTTTAGGTAAATAAAAGCATGTTTATGTTAGTATGAATTAAAACCTTTAGTAAGAATAAAAGCGTCAATAAATAATCTGATATTATAAATAAGAACCATAAAAAACTAAAATACAAGTAATACATTACCTTCAAAATTAATTTCTAAGTATGGAATGGAAATAAATAAATAGCGGATGGAAGTTTAAAATTCTTAATTGAAAAGAAATATGTTGATAAAATTATGTTTAACATATTTTGTACCTGTAATTGAATGGGTTAATTATTTATTATTACTACTACTAGAGTTATTTTTTTACATCGTAAGAAAGTTTAGGTTGCCACACAATGCATTCCACAAAAATAGTTCGTTCACTTTTTTTAAGGGATAAATTTCGTTAAATTTGGCCGTTTTTTTTGTCATGTAATTAACGATTTTTATCTCACTTTCCATAATATGTTTGTTCCAAACACTCGGATTTTAGTATTCAGTTGCTGATGGTATTTCTGCTTGTGAATCTTTCATTTAAACATTCCCGAGTATTTCGCAGCGGTCAAATTGTTGTTTTTTTAATTTTTCTCCTTCACGTAGATCTTGGATCTGTGTGTTCCGAAAACCATTCCTCGGAGGTAAAACACCAGCTGTTTCTTTATCTTTAGTCAGCCTTTCTGGCATACGATGTCCTGCGAAAATCTTATTGTCTGCTATGTAACGGATTCTCTCCCTGCCTTTTCTATCTATAACACATGGTTACTCCAGCACCACCTTATCTTTCTGCTCTATCTGACCATGTCATCTATATTATATGTCTGTCAAATGTGTTTCTGACCCTATCTTTAAGAGATTTTCCTTCGATTGTCTATAATATTGCCATCTTGGATGATTAAAAAAGACTCATTGTCCTAGTTGTTTACGCTCTGATTTCAACACTATAAGTCCAAGGTTTAAAATCTAAGAATTAAATATATTTTTCTCTGAAACCTTAATAGCTTCTTATTAAGAAAATCAAAATCAAGTGCTTTGATAGTTCTATATTATTTTTTTACTCAGTTATGGCTTGTCAAACCGTTTGACAAGGTCATTGATGGTGAAACAGTGTCACTGAGTAAATAAATGAAGGATATAAAATAATTAAAGCGGTTCATTTTTGTTTTCCTAATTAAAAATGGAATTTTATG
The DNA here is from genome assembly GCA_949825065.1 of Odontocerum albicorne. Lineage (NCBI taxonomy): Eukaryota > Metazoa > Arthropoda > Insecta > Trichoptera > Odontoceridae > Odontocerum > Odontocerum albicorne. The sequence continues at coordinate 16,012,428 of OX463840.1, forward strand.
AATTGAATATCGCCACCATGAACATCTATAGTTTCTCTTCCTTTATGTTTTTAAATCAGTACTTCGAACAATTTAAAAAAATAGATCTTAAAAAACTAGCAATTATACGATACTGTGTTACTCATTTATAGTGGCAGAATGACCATATTCGTTTTCAAAAAAAGGATGGTCTCATCCCCCTTTGTAAGTTTGCATCGCACTCTAGTCTTTCGGCTCAAAGTTCAAACACACAAAGTGGCTTTTGAAAATATTGAACTAAGGGATAAATTATCCATCTCTATGGTGAAGTATTGCTGCTGAAAAAAGAATGGTAGCTTCCACTTGGTTGCAAAAGTAGATCTTGTGTTTTCGAAAAACATCTAGATTTTTAATTGTGATTTATTTGTATCATTTTTGTTTGTTTACGAGTATAACAGTTTTTTTGTATTTTATCCGAATTACAAAAATATAAAAATCATCCGTCACACACATATACGGTTTAGAAAAAACTGATTTATTTATGCGGGACTCAAATCATATATATTTTTTTGATTTATAAGAAAAATCTAAAAACCATAGATCAATCCTATATATATCATATATAATTATCAAGCCAGTTGGATGGGTATTTCGTGGTTGAATTTTCGTTTTAAGAAATTTTCGAGCAATGCAAATCCATGAAAAGTAATACTAGCAATTATCTCAGGACATGTAAACTGCGGGTTGGATCTCTTTTTGGATAAATACCTCAAAATGTTTTGCTGTTTTGTTTCTTCCATAATAGAGGTTCCTGGTCTAACAGTCAAAAACTCCTTGAGGGTTGCTCATACTTTTCCCACGCCTAATTTTAAGGGTGCCTAATTTACCAAGTGGTGGCATGACATTTAGTGTGGAGTCTTAAATCAGGTGGGCGGTTTAAATAATGTTGTTTTACCAGATTTATTTCAAAAGGCCGTGGGCACTCAAAGGAAGGTTCACGTGGGATATAACGATGGATATATGCAAAAATGATCTAACCCACATTATACCAATTTTGTAAAATTGGAACGGTAAATGCCAAAAAGGCCCAACCCACATTTTTTGTTTTATTTAAAATATCACATAAATATGTATTTCATACTTAAATTCTGCGCTGAAAAATCATAAAAGTTCATACAAAGTGCTATGATGTTTCCACGATCATTTTGGATTAAATTGTAAAATGGTGCTTAGGTCTTTTTTGCAAATATTTTTCCATTTGAGGAAAAATAATACACCTTTGCAATGATTTTATTAAGATGGAATAAAACCATATTTATTCATCATCGTCACCAGCCCAGTTGACTCCAATGTTGGATATAGGCCTCCCCTTTCCTCCACCACTCGTTCCTATTATCATTGGTATCCAGTTGATCTCAGCCGTTTTCTGATGTCACACGACCATCTTGCTAGGGCTCTTCCCACACTTATTTTCCCTATCCTTGGTAATATAAATATGTACTTCAGTTCTGTCTGATTCCACCTTATTTCGTCTATATGGCTTGTTATTTTGCGCAAACAGGATTGCGGTATACTTATTCGACATTAAAATTAAAAATATATTTCTAGAAAAATTCAACTTGCCTATTACACCAATAATAGTTTGGGTTAAAAGATTTTTAACATCAAATATAAGGAAGCTAAACAACATAAAAGGGGCGTATATGAAATAGGATGGGCTTTTAAAGTACACATTTTTATTTATTTATTTATATAAACAAATGGTACATTGTACCTTATGACATAAATAATAACAACAAAAGAGTAAGAAGTGAGTATTCGACACATTAGGCAAGTATCATATATATAAAAAAAAAAATTAAACAATTTCAACAAATCAACAATATCAAATCGTACAAAATCACATAATACGGGGCTATTGGGATGATACAAATTAACATAGGCACTAGCATACACGAACATAAACATTGTCTATCTTATAACAATTTTTCAGAATTTGCAAATCATATTAGAGAGAGAAATCATAATTTCTTAGATAGTTAATTTAAAGTTTTACGTACGCGTCACAAAAATCATGAAAAAAAATAATTTAGAAACATTAGAGGTACACAAAGCAATAAATAAAAACAAAAAAGCTATTAAATGACCGAAGTATGCAAAAGGTTTCATCCCTCATAAACATTTTTTCTTTGAGTCAATACATCACACATTTCCAATATAACATGACACCAGGCTGGCCTCAGCACTGCTTTCGTAATAAACTGGGACCATTCCCCTTTAAGTCTTGGGATAGGAGGTAGAAACACGTGTAGCGGGGATTAATGTAATTAGTGGAATAACAAAGATTTTTTTTATTGATATTCTCCAATATGGAATTCCACAAAGCTAAAGCCGAAACCTATGATAAATAAAAAAAAAAACAATGTTTTATGAGGATCCTTTTTAAATATATCATTTTCAAAGTAAATCCTCTATTCAAAACAGGATTTAGACCTCCCCGGGACATCCTCATTTCTATTCGTTGGCATTCGCTGTCAGCGTACGCCTTCGAACTACAGGATTTCGTAAATTGAATGGTTTTAGTCTATCGACCCCCTTAAAGATAAAAAAAATAAAATTAAAACTTAGCGATCCCCTTGCAGAAACTTAATGTCTTGTTGTAGCATGTGCACGTAGCTCCACAAATGTTGTATTTGCCCAACGACGATAAGCCTTATCAAGTATTTTACTTTCGCTATCTACTACACACTATCACCAGCTATATAATAGACGCGACCCCACTGGGGGGTCGTGACCCACAGGTTGAGAAACAACGTGTTGAGGGCTTTCTACATATCACTCGTTTGGACAATAGTTTACTACAACTCCACTATGTGGCCCCCTACCACAGTGTACACATCGATATATTGGAGGGTATAAAGCTTCAATTTCTTAGGGTTATAAACTTATACCTCTTGAGTAATTGATTTATGAACATTTGATGAAGCTCTTCCACTTACAACTAAATTGCTTGACAGAAGGAAACGAACTTGGTTTCATATCAGATTATCATTTTTCATTACGATTGTCGGTTAATATCTTTGTGAACTCACTATAAGCTTATGCGACAACATCAATTGTTCTATTATAGGCATCAAACAATAAACGATTCCAACATCTTCAAAATCATCAATGGTTAGGCTGCATAGAAAGGGAATCAATATGGACACTTGATAGGCTCTTTTAAATTGTAGTTGAATACATATAAATTGATTTTTAAGACAATTTCTCTTGCCTCGGAATATTTTCGTGAATGTATTGTAATAACAATAATTTATTAAAACAAGTGTGCAATGCAACACAAGCGAAAGAAAAAATAAGTAAATAAAAAATAAATAATTCATTACTTGTATATATAAAAATAAAATTAAAAAATAAAAACAAACAAATAAGTATTCTGTTCAGAATATGTTAACTTGAAAGCGCGATAAGTCTACCAGATTGATATACAATGAAGTGTTAAGTTGATAATATACGAATATTTTTCATGTGTCCTAATGAAAATGTTAGATTTTTTAATAAAGTCAAAAAATGAAGATATTCATCGATGATAAAGATACTTCGCAATGAAGAAAATGTATTTCGGTAAGTTTGCAAGGGTATGCAATGTAACAAATGACATACAAAACAATACATACGCAATAAAAAATAATTTACGTAATAATAATACAAGAAAAATAGAAAAACAAAAGAGCAATTATAAAAAATTATTTTTTTATAAAAAATGAAATAAATATCTTATTCGAAGTATTCACTTCTTGTCACATTAAACACTTATTTAGTTCGAACGGTGGCGCAGAATAAATCGTTGAAATAATAATTTAATAAATGAGTTGTTAGTTCGCATCATAAGCTCATATGCGTTGTCTCAGAAGTGCATCAAAACCTGGCAAACGATCCTGAGAAAATATCTCTGAACCGTTACAATATCTCGGCAGTCCAAGTACGATTAGGTATACATTAATTGAATGGTTGAATTAAAATAGGCACTAAGTACCAAAAAAACCAACTAAGTATGCAGTTTCGTTCTATATGTCATATATAATGAAACTGCATACTTAGTTTTTTTTGTTTTTTTTTTGGTACTTAGTGCCTATTTTAATTCCACCATTCAATTATTACATTGAACATTATTTTTTATAACTTATTGTCTTATTAATGTGTCTTTGTTATTTTATTATAGTGTAAAGCTAAAAGGTCCCTCGCCTGTTTATTCGAATAGAATTAAAATACGATTTCTTCCATATTATCTGTTCCCGTGTGTTTCAAGAATGCTCCTAACGTTGGTGCACTTACATGAGATAACGTTTTACGGACATTTTAAAACATGGTCTTCTTCAATGCCATCATCATCAGTTCTATAACTCAAGATGAGCCTTAACTACCTGCAGGATTCTCTGCGACCTAACTATCTCAGCAGCATTCCTCCGGTTATTGATTATACCCAGTGCACAGCAGTTTCCTGTGACACCATCCATATATCACATTCTTTTTCTAAGACAGCTAGTATAAATAACTTAATTGGTCCATTATTTATTTTTGAGTAAAATACTTAACAAAACTTGAAGATAGTCGTAAAACGACAATTAAAAATAGATTTTCTTTTTCTAAGAATATCAAATTTTGATTTGAAGAATGTTATTTTAGAAATCTTCAAGTAAAATAGCTTTTAATAGTCTTGTCGAATCGCCCTCTCATATTGACAGGCCTACGTGTGTTGAGAGGGCGTATTGAGGACAAACTACCATCTGCACTGACAAAGACTGAAAGTATTCAAAAATATTTTAAAATCTTTTGTGGTTTGCTGTTTCTCATGACTTTTATTGTGTCAATACCCTTGAGTTGGTTAGCTTTTGGTTTCGAAACATCACTATAAAATTGTTGTTTTGTTGTCATTAATGAAAACGAAAACAAATGATTTTGTTAATTTACGCGTAGATTTCCACATTCTTTGAATATAATACGTAATAGTGTTCATTCATAATCATCATCGCCACCATTCCGCAATGTTCTTATTGGAGTTGGCGGAGATAACAGATCTCAATGTCATACTTTCCTGGCCCCTCGTCTTACATACTCTTATATTAGAAATTATTTTTATTCTTCCCTCTTTCGGAATTTGATCATGTTACGTTTTTATAGGTATTTTCAAACATTTAGTTCTAACTACTTGTATAGATTTTTTTAGTATATTTTTCATCATTAATTCTTTCTACGTTTCCGAATCATCTCAATGCTTCTTTTTTCGTCTTAAGCACTACATTTACAGTGTTAATTTATAATGTTTAATGCAGTTCAACTATCTGCAATTATACTGTACACGTATATAGATTAGTTTCATGTAATCGATAAAATTCGTTGATAACATATACATAAATGTTTTTTTACATCAAAACTCGAGAAAAATCTTATTACCCAAGCATGCGCTACACATCTGTCAATTATATACATATTTTATATGAATTTATCAGAAACGCTTTATAATAATGCGAACTAACTAGTGATTAAATGAACCAATCTACGTGAAATTTGATACACAAACATTTTTTTGATACTGGATCTTATGTTTTGAGACAGTAAAAAAATGCGCCCAAATATTTAACTTACTACTATGGAAACAAAATACTTTGATTAGTACTTTTTAAGGATACATATTACGATTTCGATGACATGTTTAACATCTTTCTGGTTGGCTGCAAAAGATTACTACATGGCAATAGACCTGCCAGGTTGTACTGTAAATAATGAAAGTTTGATATAGTAAAAAACAATGAGAGTGGTTGAAATACGTGTGAAAAACTACCTGAATCCCATTTCTCTACCCCTCCAAACCCTGAACCCAAGATAAAACTCACTCCAGATCATCTCGAAGACTTGTCCACCTGGTGGGCGCTCAACTATCTTAGGGTCACGATGGCCACAACCCTAGAAAGTCTGCAAAACTGGGGATAGACGCGGAACAATATTTTTAATGATTTTTTATACATAATTTCATAATTATATTTTAGTTGAACCCTCAGTGAATTAAGTTTAGTATTTAAATGCTAATGCTACTTATCACATGCTTTACTTTACAATATTCTAAAATATGAGCGATATTTACGTTGAGCCTAGGTTCAATGTTTGAATTTAATATTTTCATTTCATTCATATCGCTGAATTGAGTGGGCGTTGAGGAATATTGGTTTACATCAATGGTTTTACGTCATCAATAAATTATACATTCACTTTTACTAGCTAAATTATAGAAAATTATGAATATTATCTCTTACCATAGATTTCATTTCATCTTAACTTTTATTTCATTTATATGAATATTCGAAACACTAGAATGAAATTGTGCATTTTGTGAATTCCAGTGAGCAACTTTCAAGTATTCAACATTATACGGGATATTTATATCGTTATATTTAAGAATGTGTCGATAATATTAAAATTACAACTAAAAAAACAAATAATAAATAAAAAAATTATTTTTCAGGAGGCGAGAGGAAAGAGGCCTTTTAAAATATGGGACAGTTCAAGAAATGTACGTAAAGGCCTCGTGGTTACCAGTTTCGAGGAGCTTATACATAGAGGTAATGTATTCATTCTTATTTATATTTCATTTAAGGCTTTTGAATTCGATCCGAAAGGGCGGGATATTATGAGAGGGTTCTTGCCATTGCTAGTCCTGCGGAGTGGAATGGTCTGTCTACAAGTTTTAGATATATAGGGGGCGTAAGCAACTATAGAAAGCAGTTGACGACAGCCCTTTTTGGGTGGTTTTAAAAAAATGTATGATTATATACGAGTATGAACACTAAACACATACACTACACTACTTCTCAAGCCAAACGTGTTACTATCACATATATGAAAATCTACAAAGAGTTATTTGTAGTTCGTCTTCCCTTGATAAGTTTTCTGCAGTTTTCTTACAAAATATGTTTTTCTAAACATATGCTGATGCGGAGAAGTATCTAATCGAATATCCGCGGCCACTACATTCCACTCATTATACTAAACTCATGTATATTTATTTTGTAATATTTTTAATATGTCAATAATATTGCGTTCGAACCTCGAATTAGATCGTCTTTGGGCGAGTGTACTCTCTAAACGGTGCTATATATACATATTTATTGCCCTTTTATTACTAAAAATAATAACAAACTGATATTTTATATTTTAATTTGTATAAACTTATAAAATAAAACAGAAATAATAACGAATAATTTACTAAAGTTTTCATTGTATCTGTGAAAACACGTTGCTTATTCCGTGTTTTGACGGATTGCCGTTCTTTCTGTGACCACTGTTTATACATAGGTGTAAAGTAATATATTTTCAAATATATAAATGCAATCATATAGTTGCTAGTTTGGTTGATTGATCAAATGTTCAAAAGTATTATAATACAAAGTTGACTATAGAAGTAAAATTATGGTTTGATTAATGTTTTGTTTGGAATTACGAGTAAGTTTATATTGAATTTTAAGTATATTTTACTCAAGTTTTCAATATATACTCAAAGTTGGAAATTCTGAATTCAATAATTAATAAAATGTATTTTGGACGTTTTTAATAACACTTCCATTGTTATTCATACTGTCGGGTTATTTAAATCGCACATTGATAAACTTGTCCAACCCACCTTGAAGTTGAAACTTGTATGACAAAAAAACATTCTTGTATATTCTTTATTGCAGCCCCGGCTAAGTTTCAGCTTTATTGCAACCCCGGCTAAGTTTCAGCTGTTGTACAATTTAATATTTTATTTCTTAGAACACGGAAAATTTAATCAAATAATAAAACATGATATGGGCCAATATATTTCTTATAATGTGTTAAATTTACTAAATCCTTTAAGATGCACCATAAATTACTTATTTGTTACATATAGTACAGACAAGAGCATTTTTCGTTAAAGCTTTATTTTAGTAATGAGTAAGCATAAAAGAAAAATGTAATTCATGAGTTAAGTATATTATTTGACAGCAAATCAATAATAAATTTCCACAATATAATTAGAAACATAAACGATTGGCAAAATATTACGAACTTAAGTTATAATATTAGGTGAGGAAGTTGGGGAGGAGGGAGAAGAAAAATGAAGGAGGGGAAATAGATGAATTATTAATTTAATAATAACTCTGTAAGAGTATGCTATCTCCTTTTTTTATTTAGCGAGTTTAAGCTATATCCATAATCTTTACTTAACTGTTTGAAATGTTTTGATCATAGGTAAGGAGAAATTGTCGGTGGGCGCGAGCGAGCCGGTCCGGCTGGTGTTGGAGAGTGACGGCACGCAGGTCGAGGACGGAGAGTACTGGAGGACACTCCCGCCCAACACCGTGTTGCTGCTGCTGCGGCAGGGCCAGCGCTGGCTGCCCACCGGGGCCGACGTCATCAGGGCTGGTTAGTACTTGCCAGCACGTCTACATACATACAACACTTCAGTGTTATTAACAAACCGTAACAACAGTTACTAAACAAAACATAAAATAATAACTTCAAAATATCAACACAATTCAGAACTCATAATGCATATAATACAGGTTGAACTGATATAATTTCTTGTGCTGATGTTGAGGGAGTACCTTCGGGAACAGGTTAGAAGATTCGAAGGATCTAATTTGCCATTTTGTGGATCATGGACTGGGCTGGATCGTTTTGGGTGAAGGTGGTAATGAGAGGATTTGAGTGGTTTGAAAGGGAAGTGTAAAATCGTTTGGCAATCTCCGTCTAGAGACTATCTAGTGTCGTTATGCAATGTAATGTTACGTACATACCAAGTTAAATGATCGTATTATATATGAGAAGTTTATTATTTACGTACAGCTCGCTGTTTTCAATCTTTGAAGTAAACAAAGTCACAAGATAATCTTGTGCTTTTTGATTGATGTTGCTAATGTGTTAACAACACTGATTGAAATAAAAATACTCGATTACTATAATTGAATATGTAATATTTATATCACCAAAAAAAACAATTAAGTTTTCTTCTAACTTTTTGGTGGCCTGGAAATAATCAGAAGGTCTTCCGTGCAGCACTTCCGATAACTTCTGCATTATCTTCATCGTCTATTTTTTTTCTAAAATTTACGATAAATCAATCGTTCTTACTATATTATTAAATTATCAATAAATTGAACGATGTATTGTACAATGACAATGTTTCCCAGTGCTTAAAGCTCCTTCTTCAAGACGTTCATTTTTACCTACGTCATAATCTTCAACATTTTTCTGCACTTTTGCCCTTAGTAAGAACTCATTGTTTCAAATAGATGATATATTAGTATTTCAACAAAACATACAATGGACGAACAAGATAATTTTTCTTTATTGCTGGTTGTATATGTTCCTTGAAAGAAGTTTAAAGGAAATCTCTTAAGAACATTTTTATACTACACGTGTATCATATATGATATAGGCAATAAGCTCTAACTCAAAACCAATACTAGTAATAATCTTCCTGTATACTTAGTTGATCTTCTTCCCATCATGAAATATGAAAATACATGGAATATAACATTATCTAAGTATTTATACAACATGAATCTATATACACTTTTTGCTAAGCAAATTTTTTAAAGGCTTTACGTCAAATTGCCATTTTATCGCATAAACATGTATAAGTAAGGCAATATTTAATGCATAGTTTTTGACGTCTTAAACCAGATTCCCCTTTGACTGTATTAAGTCCGCATACTTATTGAGATCGGTTGTGAGATGACTTAAACATGTGCAAGTATGACAAACCTTTTTCATATTTTTGACCCTTTAGGCTAGATTCCTATTTGACCGCGGTCAGTTTGCATACTCGCTTGATGTCGGTTGTAAGTTGGTCTAAACATGCATAAGTATAGCAGAACTTTGAATATATTTTTGCCGCATGAGGATACATTGCCCTTTGATTGTGTTCAGTCCGCATGCCTAATTAAGGTCGGCTATATAATACGACAACCCTTTATCATATTTTCGACCCTTTAGTCCAGATTCTCATTTGACCACGGTCAGTTCGCAGGCTCGCTTGAAGTCGACTGTAAACTGGTTTGAGCACGCATAATTACAGCAAAGATATTTTTTGAAGCATTAGGATTGATTCCTTGCTGTTAACTTTAGTCAGATGAGAATCGATTTCAATATTGACACATTCTACCTGCCATATATTTTTTATTCTTTAATTCTCCGATACCACAGCGATTAATTGCCAATTTCAAATGACATTTCGCTTGTTGGTGATTGTTTATCAAGTATTTATCTTACCTAAACGAACTTCACAATTATCAACGATGGGTCAAAATGTATCCAGAAAAAATATGTACGAAGTATTGCCATTTTTAAGTTATGTTTAAGTCAACTTGAATTACTTGACTGAATACTTCCTTGGGCAGTGGGTATGTTGGGCAGTCGTTTATAATACTGTAAATGAATTTCATAATTTATGAAAATGAGAGTTGATTTGTGCCTATTTATATGGCAAATATATGCTGCGCCCTCAACTGTTTCAGAATTAGTGTAAAATCTATCAAACTCCCTTTAAAGATAAATGCTAGCAGTGAGAATCTTTCATTACGATAATTTTTTATCAATAAAAAATACACATATAGTTTTGAATGATCGTAATATCTATAAAATTGTCAGCTCATTTTTCAACTTGTGTGGATGTTGTTGACTCTTCACGCGCTATTATATTGCTAACATGGGGTATTACGAATAACGAGTTCTGTATCTACTCCAGTGGCTCTAAAAAGGAAGGCTTGACTAATGGAATCGAATAAAATGGTGTATCTCGGCCACACTCTCCAATGTGTCTGTATCACCAAATCAGATATGTTGACGGATTATCACACGGATGAAATGAATCGAAAAATATAATAAAACATGGATTTTTTTTCTCATTATCCTTCCATTCGTAGAGCAAAATGTTGATAATCATTGTTTAAATAACTGATTTTCTTGTCATTTATATCGTCTTTGAGACGCTTTAAAGAAACGACAGAACGGGTGTGGCCCGCAGACCATAGTTTCTTTGCATTAAATTGTCACCATATAGGACATGTGCTCCACCCAGGGACACGTATGTAGATGTACACAGAGTATAAGACGTTGTGGTGCGCGCCGGGTGTGGCGATAAGAAATATTAAAATGTCGTGATGGCACACCCTCCATCCTGCGGCTCCCTGCGCCGGAAACTTCCTCCTGCCGCTGCTCCTGGTCGCTCATCGCACCAAATTGATATTCAATACAGATATGAGAATATTTCGCTTCTCCTGCATCACATTTTACTATATCTCATTGTATAACAAAGTTATAATGTTTATTAATGTTTCTAAGAAATCTTACTATTTATTATTACAAAATCGCTCCTAGCAATTCCTCAATTTACGCGTGATTGGTTCCCAGAAAAACAGCGCACAAATGAAAACTGCGATGAAATAAATAATGACCTAGTTGGTATGATGCCTGTCTTCGAACTCGAAGGTTGCGGGTTCGATATCTCTTCGAAGTCAGCTTGGTTGGTTTGTAGAAATTGCCACATGAGAATGCACTCGCCAAATTTTACTGTATACATACAACGAAATTATAATATAATACAATATTGTACATATTTCGAAATATTCTATTCTTACTTAGCTAAAATAGCTGTGTTACGAAGCTGTTAACTGGGTGGTCTGTTTTGGTCAAAAATGTATCCTTGGTGCAGGGTTCAATAAGGTTTGATTAAAATTTCCTCTAAAAATTTGGTCTTTATCCAACATGAGCTGTTTTCATAGAGTTTGAGATACTCGATCTCCGTGAAATATTTACTGAATTACTAATTATAAACAAATAAATACATTTTTAGTTCCTTGCACCAAGAATTTACAACCCATTCCTGAGACAAAGTGATATTTTTTGTAATTTTAGTGACAGGAAGAGAACGGGGAGTGTGAAGCTTTTATAGATTCTACACATAGGCATATGAGTGAATGAGTACTACGAATGTAGAGTGTGCGATGAGGAGTTGTTGGATATGATTTAGATGTGGTTGTTGAGATTATTACGTCAATGTAGTGTATATTAAATAACTTGAGGTTTAACTACAGTGAAAACTGATAGTGAATGTAAACTATTTCCTAAAATGTATATCTTTACTAAAGTAAACAGTGAATGTGTAATATAGTGTAAACTGTTCACATTCACTAGTGAAAGTATACTTTCACTACTCGTCGTTAATTAACGTTATATAATATGTATGATATATACATACAAACATGCGCAGTTGCGGTTCTTACACTGAAATGCGACTCTCAAGTGTAAATGTAAGAAGAATGTCATTTTATGTACGTGGAAATGTCATAACTGTTTGACTTGCTGCAATAAATAAAAATGTTAGTAAAAAGGTTTTTTATTCTTTTATTTTAAATTTACTTTCTCCAATCTCAGTAAGTTAAGATTAATAAACACTTGAGAGGGTATACACTCAGAAGTGAATACGGATTTACTATTCATTAACGAACGATTTCATTCACATTCACTGATTACTTTTGTGAAGGTTTACATTCACTAATACAATCAACTTTCACTATGCTATACACATATTATACATAAACATTTATGAAATGTTTTATAAATATTTAATGCTGCTGAATTCTGATTCCATTTTCTTTCTTCAATGACTGATAGTTAATAATAGTTTGGAATACACTAAAAATGTCCATTAATTTTTTTCTTCTTTTTTTTCAAAAGAATAGATATGATCGAAGTCTTATGTATAATTATACCCCCGAATACTAAGCGGAAAAAATGGCTGTGTCGTTCGAGGGGAGTAGAAACAGTGCGGGGTTCGAACTGACGACCTCCCGCTCGGAAGTCCTGTGCGTTACCGCGCGGCCATGCCCGTCTTCAAATCTCTTTCAATATTTATAGCAATAATTTTTAACTATTCGACTAATGATTCGATGTAAACGTTATTAAATCTCAGCAAATTTGTGGTACCTTTAAGTCCAATGACGTGATTTTTTTAGATAAATTCCTCATTAATCCTTTTTTTATTTTATACTTCATCAGTTTATTCAACTTAAGGAAAATGTAATTTATTATTAATCTACGAATAAATATTCATATTTCTTTTATTTTGTATTTTCCTCCACTAATGAATGATTCATTAATGTCGTTTGTTTTGTCAACAAATAAATTATCTGGAGAACATAATGATTGTTCAGGTGAATATATCATACAACTGTCGAAGACTGTCCTAAGCAATTGAACGTCGGACGTCACCAAATTTTTTTGACAAACTTTAGAGAGATTTCGATATAAGTACGTTTAATCAATTTTTGTAGCTCACCTTTTTCAAAAAAGATACGGAATGATTTTTGTAACCAATTTAGATGATAGAGAAGTAAAGGCTTTTCATTTCTGAAATATATTAAACGAATCGATTGAGTATAGGCTTTACAATAGGTTTCGATTTTTCACTTTCCGATTGTTTAATTTGTCCCGTGTTTGTAAGATATATATTTTGCTAATATTTTACTCAATGTTGCAGCAATCTCGGCGATCCCAAAGATCGTATGCGAGACCATCCACGCGCTAGAGCTACACGATGAGACTCCTTCGTGGAAGATCATGGACAACAAGGGGCGCGTCACGGTGGTGCTGCACTGGGACCAGCGGGCAGGGCAGGGCGGGGCGGGTGCGGGCGCGGGTGCGGGGGCGGCGGGCGCGCGCCTGTCTCCCTCGCGCAAGCCCGCCCCTGAGCGGCGTCCGTCCCTGGTCATCCAGACGTCCCTAGATAAGGAGCCGCACCGGCGCTACGGGGCAGGACCGCAGATCACGGTGATCAACCATGATGAGGCGGGCGGCGCGGGTGCAGGCGGGTACCCGCGCGCCTCGGCCGTGCACGCGCACACGGCCGAGTGCGCGCGACACGTGCATCGGCCAGCCGCGCGTGCCGGTTCTCCACCCGCGGATGGCAACGGTCTGCCAGAGTGCGACTTCCATTGCTGCGCACTGCACGAGGAGGGACGAAAGATCGCTGTACATAAGAGCGTGGCCACCTCGCCCATCCAGGAGGGGCACGGGCATGCGCACGCGCAGACCTCGCCGCAGCCCTCCTCGCTGGCGGACGGGCGGCGCGGCACGCACAAGGGCCACGTGCGATTCTTAGACGCGGAGGGTGCACGCCGCGGTGGCGACAGCTCCGAGAGCGAAACGGAGAACACGGTCGTGGAGGATGAGCTCGTCACTTCGGATAAGTTCCTGCTGCTTATCGACCAGCTAAGCGTAGACCAGAAGCGGCACCTCACCATCAAGGACATCGGGATCATCCTGGAGCGACTAAGCTCTAAGATCCTGGACGTGGAGCGACTGGACCGCGAGTCGGAGAGTGACGACTGCTACAACTGGACCATCAAGGCCACGATCCGCGGGGACGCGTTGCGTGAGCTGGGCGTCATCTACAACGGAAACTATTACGCCATCTCGGAACACCCGGGCTACAAAGAGGAGAACGAGGAGGCGGCCGAGGAGGCTGAGGAGGAGGAGGAAGAGGACCGCCTGTAGGGGGCGCCTCGCCTCGAGAGCGCTCCGCCTCGAGAGCGCCCCGCCAGCCACGTCTCATGCACAAACCGATCCGGGAATATTTCAATATTGTATTTAATGCAGTAGATAATTAATAATTATATATTACTGACTATCGTGCGTGCGTGATGTTTTTATAAGCACATATCGATCCGAGTGACTATAAAATTATGTTAACTACGAGTTGATCCGAAAACATTAAGTGTAGATTGAATTTTCAATTATTAATTAGTCAAAAACGCTACAAAAATGTTGATGTTTTTTTTTTCAAATGTTTAGTGATTTTATTGAAGATATTTTGAATGGAAGGAAATACGCATTTTGGGTGATAGTGAAATCTCACGCATTGTCACCGCACAGACTACAACACTATAAACGTTATTTAGAGTTGACAATCGATTATAATGTTAAATCGATTAAATGAATTCTTTATGTGTATCGATACACGGTTTTTTTATTATTCTAATTCGATTATATAAGGTAAACAAATAGTAACTAATTGCAACCTAATTAAATTTTTGTATAGATATTTCTGTTATAACATGTAAATGAAGAAATATGAAAGTATTCGCTTAAGATTTGTTGGGTGGGGCAGAGAAGGTGAGGTCCTTCTAAATTAGTACAAAGGAGCATTAGTAACAAATTAATGTAATTATAGCTTATTACATTTCCTATATGTCATGTAATAATCTTCCATACATTTTCCACATTTTCAACACCAATTTAATGTATTTCATTAGCTTGTAAATTCGAAAAACAAAAATTACTTATATGAATTTAGAAAATATTTCAGTATGTATTGTATCGCAGAACAAAAAGAGATTTTCTTTCTTGATTCCTTTAATTTAGTGTCGTGAAAATCTTAACTGAAAATATTTAATCTTAAGAAGAAAAATTACTTTGACACCTTCTTAAGCGATGTAATCAAATGCCTTTGTCAATCATTTCGGTGGAATCAAAATGTTATTCATCAGTTTTATTTTTATCTAGAGAAATTTTTTGAATCACGAAATGGTAAAAAAAGTTAAGTTAAGCAGTAAGTTATAGGATCATCAAATATAAATATTGTATTTGACTTTAGACTCTTTAAAAAGAGCATTTACTCGTAAAATAACGGGTATACACGTATGTAATAAATGAACAATTTTTTTTAATGAATAATTAGTTGTTTAAATCATTTTTAATATTTGCAAGGCACAAAAAAACAAAAGATAAAAGTAATTAAACTACCTAATTCCCTATTGGACATTTCTAAAATTCTTTTTGCTTCCCTATTGGACATTGCTAACATTCTTTTTGCTTCCCTATTGGACATTGCTAACATTATTTATTTAAGTTAAAAAACGGTAGAGCAACAGTATTATTTTTTGTTTGATTCTCCTAATATTTCAGACATTCACTGATGAGAGAAATTGAATATTCTCCGTCCTGCATTAAAATAAGAATTTTCGAAATATACTAAAGCAACCAAATGCAATTTATTATATTATATTATATATATGAAAGTCTTAAAGGGATAATGGTTATAATAGTATATAAAATTTGAAGGTGTTCATTTGTCCTTTTAAAATGACTTATATTTAAATTTGCTCAATATAAACATCATGATACTTGGAATTATATCGATTATAAAATATTGACCTGTACAGAAAAAATATTAATGACAACATTGACCACTAAATTTTCTAAGTTCAAAAAATATTGATTTTATTGATACTCGTATGCATCTTTATAATGTTATGATGATATGCATCTTTATAATGTTATGATGATATGCATCTTTATAATGTTATGATATGCATCTTTATAATGTTATTATGATATGCATCTTTATAATGTTATGATGATATGCATCTTTATAATGTTATGATGATATGCATCTTTATAATGTTATGATGATATGCATCTTTATAATGTTTTGATATGCATCTTTATAATGTTATGATGATATGCATCTTTATAATGTTATGATGATATGCATCTTTGTTATGTTAATTAAAGGTTTTAACTTCTACGTACTTCGAAAAAACTTTTTCACAGACAAGGAATTTATATAAATGTAAATTTTTTGTTTTACGTCAAGTGAAATAATTTCACTTCTTATTTTCAAAGATTCTATGAATGTTCATTCGAATTATTATCATAAAAATCAAAATACTATTGTATGTTTATAGCACCTTGCATAACCAATTTTTTTAGACTCTATTATTTTTTTGAAGAATGTTTTTAAGTTGTTAAATAAATCAATATGTATGTTTTTTTTTGTTAAATAATAAAACTCGGGAATCAAATATAAAAAATATCAAATTACTTAATACGTTATTCCTTGAAGAATTTGATTGAACATTCACATTTTTTATAATGTATACAATATCTGCTTAAATATACTATTATAAATATAGTGTACTTTGATTTTAGCTAAACTTACAGCTAAAATATGTTTATTTTTCATAGCTCCGATTTGTGCAATCTATTTAGGGAAGGACCTCACAGATGATTTGAAGAATATGAAAGTTCTAGGATATACTAATGAATATTATAATGAAAATAAAGAATCTTTTCATTGGAAAATTGTCACATGTAGGTCTATATTAGATACGAATATTAAACAAATTAACGAGGCATTCGCGGATACGTTTCAGTGAGGCATTTCAAGAAGTGGTTTGCATGATGAGGCGGATTTTTGGAAAGGTTTATATGTACATTTGGAGAATGTCCGATGAATTTTGTATATAAAATGGGTGTATCATAGTTGTGTGTCTTATTTTGTTTCAAATTGAGGATGATGAAAAATTTAAGTTTTTTATATTTCAACTACCGTGTGATTATTTTAATGCATTCTGAAGGTTTTTATTCCCTTATCTAGTTTAACATTTATTTCAAGGATTGAATAATGTTTGTTTATATGTAGCCGTAAATCAATTTGAAAAACTCATTTTTAGGGTAATTTTGAAAATCAAACAATATTTTCACAGTTCTACACATTATGTATTTAGTAAGAATAGTTTTGTCATACGATGGGTGTGTCTTTGCAAAGTATTTGCCAAGGTCCATCATATGGCGAAACAATTGTCACTAAATAAATATTATATTGTAGAATTATGAAAATATTGTTTTATTTTCATAAAAATTCCTGAATATTGTTTGATTTTTTCAATAATCAGGATGTTTTTACAAATAACTAGGTTTCACATATATTTTAATCTTTGTCTTAAGTTTGGTTAAAATTGTGAACAAAACTTTTTTTCATAAATTTAAAGCTGTTTTCTGAAATCGTTATTTTTTTTAAAGATAACATTTAAAAATATTCTCATTAATTTTAACAATAATACAAACCTATTGATTTTGTTTATTTGAGAAAATACAAATTGTAAAGAAAAACTAAATTGAAACATTGTATATGAAATATTTAAATTAAACAAAATTTTATTACAAATTTTACTTTAAAAAAAATATTTTGTTCTTTTCTGTGTGACACAGATGCCAAATTGTGTGCCAAATATGTATTTACACATAAAAATGTATAATGGATCCAGAAAAAGTATTAGAAAGAAAAATGTTGAAGGATTTTGTGATTGGTTTTTTGGAAATGATGGATAAAAATGCCTCACTTGAACGTGATTATTGTATGGAAAGACCATATTTAAGACAACGTGGTTTCATAAGGAGATATAGTGTTCATATGTATTAATAAATTATTTCTCCTATTTGGAAATGTTTTTGTGACACTGGATACGCAATTCCCTTAGGCGATGGCTCCACAACAGCTATAGTGGGTTGGAAAATAACTTATTGTAGCATAAATTAAGCTCCACATATTTATAAATAAAATTTAGGGATTATACTGCAAAACTGACTATTTCTTAAAATCAATCTTTTCGTACAGCTTTCAAATTTAGCTACTTAAACCAGTATAGTACAATGTAAAAATATTTGTAGAAATTAAAATATTTTTTTTTACTTAACTCACCAAATTATACTTCAGGTGGTGTAAAAAAAATTTATTCACATTTTTTAAACTGGATAGATTACTAAATATAAAATATTTAAAACACATTTCCAAATGGCAACTATAAAACACATTGCTTTATGATAATGGCAGGTTTTACATCGAATCAAAACAGATTTTGATAATATGCCAGGTTAATTTTCTTGTAAATATTTTCTGTTTCTGGAATAAGGAAACTATGGATTGTTATCTTTCACTGTTATAATATTTGATGAGAAACGAAGAAAAGTGTGTAAAAAATAACAAAGTGCCATAACTAAAAAATCTATTAAAAATACAAAATTTTTCCATAAAATTGAATTTGTATCTTTTACAAAAAAAAATGTTTTTTTTTTGGTCGGAAATAGAATATTTTGCAAAAAATATTATTAAAAAATAAAATGAATTTAGTGCAAAAATAATTTCACTGATTGATTACTGAGTAACTCAAAATGGTTATTTTTGGAAACAGTTAATTTTGTATTATAGCCCCACAATCAGTGATACACTAACTAACATATATCTATAAATTGAAAGTTAATTTACCATGTGAACAATATTGTTGTTATAAAAATCAACTAAAATAAGTCTGTTATGACAGTCAAAAGCCTACTTCGTGAACAGTAGATGTTGTAATGAATCCAATCCAATTTAACCTGTAACTGACAACCTCCTTGGCCTAGATGGTAAGACACTTGTCTTCCACCTGGGGGTTTCGAGTTCGATTCCCTGTGGCACCCAAAAATTATAGTCCTAGTCTAGTTTTTTTCACTTATGGCCTTTAAACATCTTTCTGGTTAGTTGGAAGAAAATCTTTGCTGGCAATAAGCCCGCCAGGTTGTACTGTATGCTATGGGAGTGTAGTACAATATAATACAACCTATGTATAAAAGATTTAAGATTATATGACTGATTATTTGAAAACAACTTTTAACAATCTAAAATTAAGCACATCTAGGCATAATGATAAACAAGGTATAACATAATTTTAACAACAATTCCGTTTTGTGGTTTGTGCTTAACTAAACAATTCCACTTAGCTGTAATGGAGCCATATTATTTTCCTTGTGTTGTGTTGATCGAAAAAATTTTTTTTTTTTTATTTAAGAGGTAAAAATACCAAACATAATATTTTCAACTGTAGAAGCAATATTTAAAATAATTTCTTTAGAATTTTTGTTAAGAGAAATGTTTAAATAATTATTTCGCCGCATGATAATCACAGCATGATGTTATTTCACTGTCCAGTGTCAATTTTATTTTAGTATTGAGAATATCCTATCAATGTGATTTTTTATGAAGTTTGAAAAAACTTAAATAATTTTAACGTTCATCGGTGCGCATCTTGAATTAGGGAATATAATTTTTTAAATAAATATATTTTATTTAATTTTCAAGTCCTAATCGCGGTGCCAAATAATATTCGTTGATTTTGAAGGAATATTATTTTATTTTAGTGAAAATTGTGACATGAAATATTTAATGTAAAGAATATTTGTGCACTGTTTTATTTTGAAATATACAATATAGTTTTTTTTACTCGAATACATCAGCTCAATAATCTGATGAGTAGATTTACTTGATTTACGTGAAATTCTAAACTTTTATGCAATTTTCATCAATTTAGTAGGAATTTAAATTAAAAACAGAGATGCGTTGAGAATGGTTTCGAAATGAATATTATTATGTAAAAGCAGAGATGCATTGAGAATGGTTTCGAAATGAATATTATTATGTAAATGAAACATATTTTTTGTTAAAAAAGATTATTTAAATATTTTATCGTATTTATCAATACTTTTTAGAGTGAATCTTTCCAAGTGATATAAGCATAATTTGTATATATTTTGTATAAATTTGAATATTATTTGTAAAATACTATTTTGTCAGATTTAAGCTAGTCTTAGTTGGCCCACTTACCTCATCAAATTTCCTAATCGCAGTTGAAAATTGCATTGTTTCAATAATTTTATTTCTTCTTGTTAATTTTCTTGCTTGTACAAATTAATATACAACCATTCTTATTGTTTTTTTTTTAAA
This sequence comes from Odontocerum albicorne, assembly GCA_949825065.1. NCBI lineage: Eukaryota > Metazoa > Arthropoda > Insecta > Trichoptera > Odontoceridae > Odontocerum > Odontocerum albicorne. Next base: position 16,033,006 of record OX463840.1, read on the forward strand.
TGCAAGAAATATCAATTTGTTTTTTGTTAAATTGTTGGTTTTCTATTTTCATTTGTGTTTTGCAAACATGTCTATTTTAAATTGTGAAGGTTTGATACAAAAACACTCATTTACTGCATAGATGTAAACAATGTGTTGTGATTTATATAAATAAAGTAACCAGTTAAAGTACCTTCTAACAAAAGAAACTGAAAAACATTACTCCATTTTTTGTTGGTGCTCTAAATGCAGAATGTTATCTTATAGCAAATATTTTAGTAAAAGATTTCAACCATTTTTATTTGTTTTTACATAGTCAAACTGTATACGATTTACACAAATAATATAAAATAATTTATTTTTCTTTCAAAGGCTTTTGAATAGATTGAAGTAATAGTTGAATTTTAAATAAATTCATTTAAATAAAAATATGCCTGTATTACAAATTGTGGTTTTTGTACTTCTTAAGATTTAATATTTTAATCCGCATTTTTTTATGGAATTGTTTAAAAATTAGAAGTTTTTTTATCGGATCGAACTAAAAATACAGTATCACATAAATACTGGACCATAATAAAAATACAGTATCACATAAATACTGGACCATAATAAAAATACAGTATCACATAAATACTGGATCATAATAAAAATACAGTATACATAAATACTGGATCATAATAAAAAGATATAAGTTTTCTTAGCAAAGGTACTTTTTATCACACTTTAGTTTTTTTTATTATGGATGTGATTTAATATACTCGTATTCTAAGAATTCGAGTAATTCAATTCAAATGACAGAGGATAAAAATCAGCTCTATAATTGGGATAAAATATAATGAAAAACATATTGAATGATTTTTAAAATAATCTTATCTACCAAAACTATTTTATTGTTTAATAAATCAGCAATATTAAAAGCAATTGTTTAAAGTTCACTGAAGATGAAAAACATCCCAGATTATTTCTGACATTTTATATTTCTTTGTAAACTCAATTTGCATGTACTTATATTTATAAATATCTCGCAGATACATACGACATAATGGTGTAAAATTAGATTATTATACTATACATATAATATGTATTTTAGTTCTCTCAGATAAAAGTATTGATAATATACGTATTGAACTAAATAAAATATACATTTGTTATTTACAGTTTTGTATGTAACAGCAATTTTTTTCTCCTTGCGATCATCACCGAGAATCTATAGAGATCCAAATTGCTGTTTATTTTTTTTATTTGAAAATCAAATTTGTTATATGAAAACTAAAAAAAAGCAATGTTATAATAATTTATTTTTCAACTTATATGTATATTATATATGATAATTAAATTATTTCTCATTTGACACCGATTGCAATTTTTGCTCTGCAACCTGGTTGATGCATAGTAGCCATTCTGCACAACACCTTTGAATGATAGTTGGACACATTAGTAAAATGCCATTACTTAGACAATCTTGAAGGAGCATTATTATTTAATCTTTTTCTAACTCATCCAAGATGTCATTATCACCTTATTCGATGATATCTTTGACATCCTATTCAGTGATGTCTTTGGTATCTTATTTGGCAATATCTTTGTTAACCTTATTTGATTGTATCTATACCACTTTATTCGACAATGTTTGCTATTTTATTCAACAATGTTTTAGTCACCGTATTTGATTATGTATATCATATTGTATTGAATGATGTCTGTAACATCTTAATTGATGACATTTTAACCCCCTATTTGATAATGGCGTAAAACTATATTCAATGATTTTTTTAAACCATGTCATTTCATTTAATGATGTCTTTATCATATTTTTCTTTGACATTATTTTGTTTCCATTTCAAAGATGTCGTGAAGAATGGTCTAAATCTTAGCTGATTGTTGGTCGAAGTCAGTTAGTGGATAAATATTGAAATAGAAAATTGTGTTTTTGTTTGAGGTATGGGGTCTGGTATACCTATGGCAATGGATTCTTGAGGGTTGTGTTGAACTGTGGTTTCACAATGAGAAACGAGATATGTCACCTTTTATAACACTGCCAAATTAGGTAAATAAAGAATGATGATATCAAACACTGATTTGCTTTATATTTTCTTATTTTTAACAATACCCACCAATTCATTATATTTAACCCTTTTAACTCCAACTGTTTTAAATAGGTAAATATTCTTTCATTGTTACATATAAAAAGTGTACATTTCAATGTTTTAAAAACAATGAATTTATAATTTTACATTAACAAAAAAATGCTCCTGATAAATTCACAATGATGGTCTTTTTCCACAGAATTATATGTATACACTTTTTATATTACATGACATAAGATAATTAATAAATAAAAAGTCACACCAAAACTAAAAATTGAATTTCAAGTATAATTTAAATTAAAAAATAGTATACAATATATAAAGTATAGGTACATTTGAAGTAAAAAGTTCATTTGCAGCGTAGTTTAGCGACAAAAGAGTTTGTTTGCTTATTTTTGACTGTTGTATGACAGTTTTAATTATGTTGTAGTGTGCATTTAAATACAACGAATGGGAGCCATGGTCTTTTAGTACAGTAATGATACACTGATAGATAGTGCATTGGGGCTACTGGAGTCAACTAACACTGACTATTTTGTTTTATTTTTCTCTAGTCATCAGCAAAAGTGTATGGGCAAGCAATTAACTCACTGAACTTCTGTGCAGAAGGTTGTACTAAGTACTTCCCTTGGATTAGAATAACATTTTTATGATTAATTTCCAAATAAAATATCAATATATATTACTCAAGTTGTATTTATTCTTAAAAAATGTTTGTCACAAAGCCATTCTTTTTTTACTAATAAAAATATTCAATGTTGCTTACAGGTTGTCCGGAAAGTAGTTTCGAATTTTTAAGTCAAACTGAAACGTAAAATGGCACTAAATTTTGTTATTTTCAGTATCTCAGCTATCTCTCATGTCGTAGAATATTGGTTGTTGATGTTTGGTCGCCATCAGTGTTAATCTTTCCCCTTCAATTGACATATCACTATTACGATTTTTTTAAAACCACATTTCACACACACGATCGTTAACTGCATCGTCACCATACACTGTACATATCCTTTTTTTTTATTTATGTCACATTTTTTTCTTTTACGTACGAAGTAAAAAGCATCAAGCACAAAAAAAACAACTTTTTTTGTTTTATCTTCAAAATGATGCAAAAAACTGCTCAAACAACTTGGGTACATAATGGCTTAAAAAATGCACTCAACATAATATTTAATAATAATATACTCATATTTATTAATAATATACATTGAGTACATTTGGAATGAAGTAAGTAATGACAATTTTGTCCTAATTACATCTATTGAGAAATACGCAACTACTTTCCAAATATTATCAAAAAACTCAATAAAACATCTGTAGAAGATTTCAGATTAAGTGCACAAGTAAAATCATTTAAAAGTGAAAACAAAAAAAATATTGTGTTACGTACTCTATTTTGGAAAAATGCTGATATATTTTTCTCATTTAGCCATTTCTGACTCAGGGTCCTGGCCTATTTAGCCATTTCTGACTCAGGGTCCTGGCCTATTTTGGATTTATATGACTTTCAGTCTAACGCTTTTCTTTCACCTAAATCTTTCTGGTTTGATGACCAAAAATAGAATATCCAAGTCTGGTAAATTTATATTGTTCAAAAAGATAACATTTAGATGATTGCATTTGCACTTGAACGCTGTCAAACTGTAGAGCTACTTTGCCTGCACTGTGCTTTGACTGTAGCGCGTCCATGGAACAGCAGAGATTGCTGTACATTTTTTGTTCAGGGCTTCTTTATGTTGTCAAGTCATTGCCAAGCCAAGGTTGAGTTCTGAGATTCGTTTTGATCATTGGTTGATCAAAGTTAAGTTGACATGTTTTTTTTAAGGGTTTGATTGCAGTCAAGTCCAAATTCATTCTTATCCACTCAATTGTGGAGCTAACTGTAGAAAAAAATATGTGTTATGATGTCCCAGAGGAGTCCCTTTTGGGCAGTTTGGGACTTATTTTGTCCCCCATAACAGCGTGGGTGGATGTGGGATTGAACAACAACTGTTCTGATGTAAGAAATCTTGCAAGAATCAAATATCAATTATCAAACACAAGTAACGTAAATATTGGTAGAAAGTTTGTGAAAATTGAATAAAGAGAATAATGTATTTCACATGATAAATTGGATGGATATATGTGCACTATAGATCCAATGCAAATAAAAATGTTGATAGCTATGGATATAACTTGTTTCCCTTCGTATGTATACCCTTCAACATATCGGAATTGATGATTTGGATATATTAAAGAGCGTGACCAAGAAATAATATTGTTTTCAGGCCTAGTAATTGAGTCTTCAAGTTTAGACCTACTGGAATAGGTACATAATTTGCTGTTTGTCATTGCACTTGTTGGTAACACTACCGTATATAAAGAGAAAACAACATTTGCACACGTACTCTGCGTGAACGAGTATTGTTACTTGATTAACTCTTTTACCAGACTTAGACCCTCCTTTTAAATTTAAATTTATGATATAGGGAATCAAACTCTAAAATGGAGAAGCTGTCTTCCCCCCGATCACCACCATCATCATCTGATGCAGAGGGTATGTATTTGAGATAATTTGTGATCAGGTGAGAGACATTAAATTGCTGATTTTTTTAAACATATCATTTACTTTAAATAAAATTTCATAATAGAATTGTCATAGGACTTTGATATGAAGTTTTGTAATCTAATTTGTTACAAAATTGAAAAAAAATTGATATGCAAGTAACTTATCTTAAGTTGAAGTAAAAAAATTATATGGGGTCTAAAACAAAAAACAAAATTACCTCATTAGAATTGTTATTTGTTATAGGTTGAACATTGTTTTCTACATATAATAATAAAGTTCCCATCATTTTCAACAAAAAATACAGGCATTAACAAATCATCATCCTCACTTTTTCCCATCTATTTGGGGTCTGCGTGATGGGCCCTCTCCCCATTATGCAACGTTAAAGGCCATCTCCGGCGTCAGGTTCAGATCATTCATGCCTTGATTTATGCTAAACCTTCCATCACTTCTTTGGACGAACTCTCATCTACTTCCAGTGACTTTCATTCCCAGTGTCTGGTTTTATATATGCAGCTGATTGTCTTTGTTCATGTGCATATATATTAACATATAACTATGCTCTAAACGAAATTGCACTGAGAAGTGCAAGTTCATGATCTCAGGGTTATATTTGATGAGAAGTTAAGCGTTGTTTCGCATATATATAAAATAACATCCGCAGTCATTGTCCAGACTGGACTTTATACTGAAATTTGATAATGACTTTTCTAAGTTAGAACCATTTAAAATTTTGTGTATTTCTCTGGTAAGAAAAACTTTGGATTACAATTCAATAAACCCCACTACAAAATCCATATTGAAAAAAAACATGCAGTGGATTTTTTTATGTTTGAAACTGCAGATCCCTAGAACTGAGTTGTACTTGATTTATTTTTGGAAGTGATAAGTCTTATAATATTACCAGAGGGAATAAAAATGTTTGGCCTCACAATTATTTAGGATTGTACGGTCATCTTTTTTAATGCCGATCGATATATTGTAATTTACCATAGTCTGTTGAGCTATAAAAGAAGGCTAGTAGAAAAATAAAATCCTATTTTATCTTGTTTTAATAACAATGTAGAAAACTTGTATGGCATTTGTCATTTTTGAATTTACGGAAATATAAGGGCGGCACAATATTTAGAGACGGCCCTGGCTGTATACAATTTTGATATTTTGGTGTTGCATATTATGTTTAAAAAATGCGAAATAAAGTGATATTCCATAATGTTTTTTGACATCGCTCTGAGAATGAAAGTTGCATAGGCTTCGAAACGTCAACCACCGTTTAAGTCAACTAATCAACAAGGTAATGACTCCGAAAAACGTTTCAAATTAGTTCGTGCAGGACACATTTGCGATTTGTCACCTTCGTGCATCGCACATACTATATAGAAGAGGAGTTCTTGATTTTTGGTATCGATAAACTTCGACCTCCGAACGATCCGGGCACCAGTTTATTTTCTCTGCAATGAACTGAAAATGGAGTGATGTGTGTTTGCTGTTAGATTGGATTCCTACTTGACCGCAGTAAAACCGCAAGCTTGCTTGCGCGATTTTCATAACTATGAATCAATGATAAAAAGCTGCAAGCAGACAACCTAACAATCTGACTCGACATGTCGTCAAAAAATGTAAAAGTCCTGTTATTCTGCAGGCATGCTACGGTCATGGTCTTATAACCACGATCAAATCAGAATCCAGCTTCTAGTATATCTGATAAAAAAATGCGGGAAGGAATGTTTTTTTTATCCAGCAATTAGCTAACATAATTATTTTTTTTTTATTCAAAAGATAATTTGAAATATATTTATTTTAGAAGCACAATGGACTTGAGTATCTGGGATCGCATTAACCAAGTTGTGGATTAACCGGGGCAGTAAAAAATCCGATATTATTTCTTAGATTTTAAATGAAAAAAAACTATTTTGCCCATTGAACTAAATAATGTGATATGTACCAGAAAATTAAACTGGCGAAATTGGTAAAATGTAACTGATAATAAAACTGGCCAAATTGTGAACCGTATTGAAAGCAAGGACTGCATTGAAAATTCCATTATGAGAACGACTTCACAAATAAAATATACTTTTCTTGTAAATACAATAAAAACGAAAATTATAATAATCAATTTTTTTTTAAATTAACGCATAAGTCATGATAGACTAATAGTAACTCACTATTAGTCTAACTTATGCGTTATCTTTTTTTCACTATTAGTGAATACTATTTATTATACTCGTATAATATAATATTTAAATTCCGTACAATGTACCTATAGAGACGGCTGCGCATTGCACAGAGCTACACAAGACGCATTCATTTTTATAATGCGATTCGGAACTAAAAATACGATTTTTCTGTAGACGCAGGTTTTAATTTCAAAAATTATATAAACAACACAAAACATTAGTCAATGTAAATACTAATTAGATATAGCCTGCGGGCCGTAATTTATGTATGGATTATTTAAACAGTTTCACACACTTATTTTATATAATCAGTTTTTATTTATTGTCACACACTTATTTTATTTAATCAGTTTTTATTTATTGTCTCACACTTATTTTATATAATCAGTTTTTATTTATTGTAATACGCTTATTTTTTATAGCAATGAATGAGATATTTTACTATTCATATTAAGTTTAATTTTGAATAAACACTGTAAATAGACGTATTTTCAAAATTTAATTTTAGGCTAAAATTGCAATGAACAAGTAATATAGGACCAAAATCATAATTCTTTTAGGGTAGTTTCACACCCCTTAAGTCGAATGAACTCTCCCCAATCCAGTTCTTATTTCGATCCAGTGATATAGCCTATCTATTTACACTCATTTAAAGCGCATTGTATAATCAGAAAGAGAGGTTGCCGTTTTGACGTAGGGAAAGTGTTTTGTCTTTCGTATAAGGAAAATTCATCAAATCAGTACCAATTGTCCATTTACAGAGTATTACAGTTTATAATTTCTTATGCAATCAAGATACGAGTATGATATTAATGTTTTTATTTTATTAACATAGTATTTGTGTTACTAGAACATGTTCTGTATTCTTAATTAATGTAATCGACTCATTCCTAGCTGGCAGGAAACATCCAAATTTTAATAAAAAAGGAAAAATTCAACGTCATATTTTCTTCGGATCTCTTTTTTCAGATTGTTTAAAACCCTTTATAGGACGGTCAGAATAAAATGGTATATAAATATACCACCTATTATAAGGTACTTATTTCATACATCTGTGTTCCTAAAATGCCCCTTATAGCTTAAAAACATTCTTAAAAAGTGTCCTATAAAGCAGTGCTCCGCAACCTTTTCTCCCCTACGACACACCAAAATTCTTCCTAGAATTCCGCGGCACACCAAAAGCTAAAATATATAGGTATTAAATTGATTCACAAATTTTACAATTAATTTTTGTTTTTTTTTTGAAAAGTACACATACATAAAACTATAACATACTCGTATTTATTTTTACGCAATCTTAATAATTATTATAAAATAATAATTAATTAATGTGATACCTGCGCTTGTTTCAATGAACACAAAAGTTTTATATTCGGCTCGATTTTTGACAGCGCAACCCGAAGTTCTTGGTCAAGACCTTTTAAGCATGACCGCTTATCATTTTTAATTAATACAAGAGTTGAAAAACTTTGCTCACATAAATATGTCGTCGAAAATGGGAGTAGTGTTAAGATTGCTTTGTCGGAAATGCGAGGATATTCTTTTTTAACGTAAATCCAGAAAACATCTAATGGAACTTCGGAGAAGTGAAGTTTTCAAGTCATGTCATTATTTAAATCTGTAAATTCCTCTCGAATTTGCAGAGGCAGTGCTTCCGTAGAATTTATTGCATTGGTTGCAAAAGGATTTCGAATCCAATCGTATTGTTCCGTATTAATGGAATAAAAATATTGATCAAATTTATGCTGAAGCATACTTAAATGTTGTTGGGCTAGATCCACAATTAATTGTTCGTTTTCAATTGTACTGTGGTTGGTTCTTTGGTACATTTCTAAACATCCTTTTTGCAACTCTTTCTGCTAAAGTTCGAGCTTTTTTTTCAACCCTTGTAATTTGTCGGAGCACATCCATATATTTTCATTTCGACCTTGCATTTTTTTATAAAGTTCATTCAAATGATCGAATATATCAGCCATGTATGCAAGTTTGGCTATCCAGTAATCATCATCGAGGTGCTGGTATAGTTCGGGCATATTTTGATTTAAAAGAGACTCACGCACCTCGTGACGAAGCTCAAACAATCTAGCCAAAACTTTGCCTCGGGATAGCCAACGAATTTCAGTATAAAACAATAAGGACTCATATTCGGCTCCCATTTCTGCACAGAGTATTCCAAAGATTCGCAAATTTAGGGCTCTTGATTTAATTATGTTTACGATTTTAATGCATTTATTCATCGTGTTCAAAAGTTCCTCCGGCAAATTCTTGACCATCAATGCTTCTCGATGTATGCAGCAGTGTGTAAATTGTAACGTCGGATTTTTTTGTTTTACACAAGAGAAAAAAACCCTTTTTACTACCTGTCATTGCCGCTGCGCCATCCGTGCAAACAGCAATGTTCCATTGAATATTATATATTTTGAAGAAATCATCGGTTACTCGAAAAATTTCTTCACCGGTAGTTCGCTCTGGAACCTCCTTATAAAATAAATAATGTTATTTAATAAAATCCTCTTCAAAGAAACGTACAATAGCTATCAGCTGTGCTTTATTTTTAATATCGGTTGTTTCATCGATCTGAAGCGCAAATTTTTCAGCCAATAACAGTTTTCTAATCAGTGTTCCTAAAATATCGCTTGACATATCGTGAATACGTCTTTTGACAGTATCGGCAGAAAACGAAACTTTATTCACTTCCTTAACTTCATTGGGCCCAAGCATAAGTCGAACAATTTTCATGCATGCTGGTTTAATAAGTATTTAGCCGATACTATGTGGTTTCTTCTGACGTGCAATTAATTTTGCAACATAGTAGCTAGCTTCTTAGGCCTTTTCAGAAACTATAACGGTCGATTTCATAAATTTCTTCTGTTTTTTATTTTGTTCTAAGCACCTCTAAAAATAGTGTCTGTCTTCGTTGGCGTAGCTGGGATGGTTTGAATATAGATGGCGATTTAATTTACTGGGTACCATTGACTCGTTTGATAGCTGTTCGCCGCAAATGATGCACTGTGGCTTTGGAGCCGTTTCGTCACCACACCACGAGAATCCATATTTAATTTAGTCTTAGTCGTACTTTATTTTCACTATCTTCTTTGGTTTTTTTGTAACACTTGTGCTGGGTTCTTCATCATCTGTACGTGAAGACGGATCTTTTCCACGTAAAAATTTATCCATATTTAAAGGGGTATAACACTAAATGTGTATCACACGAAGAACGCTAACGACACACAATTCAGCAACACAATTAATAGTTACTATCGTTAGTGGTAGAAACTTGTTTATTTAACTTTGTGTTGTTAAAATAGTGAGAGCTCTGCACACGACAGTAATGACGGACGAGTGAACGTGATGTAACGCGTGCAAATGCAGTATAACGCATCCGCATGAGTCTTCAGCGACGCGCATAAGGGTCATTTTTCTTTTTCTATGACTAATTTGGTGCGGCCATGGTGTGTACAAAGCACACTACGCAGTTTTTAACAGTTGGCACCAGGCACTGGGGGACCATTGAAAAATTATTTAGTTATAATAATTATTCTATACTACATTTTGAAAAATAGACAATATGATGAAAAATTATTTGTCATTGTGTATTAAATACATAATGAAAAATTGTAAAATGTCAAATACATTGAATTTGACCGCGGCACACCTGTATCCGGCTCACGGCACACCAGTGTGCCACGGCACACCGGTTGCGGAGCACTGCTATAAAGGGTTAAAACCCATATTGTGACAGTTAATTATAAAGTATAATAAATATAAGTCAAAAAGGAAATGATCATTATTAGAGTTTAACTGTAACATTTTTCATGTAACATATACGAGTATTTGTGATTTATGTTAAGTAATTTAAATACAATTTTACATTTTTTCAGAAATAAGATTTGGAATTTTCACATTGAAAAGAACAACCTCGATATTTATTAATGAAAGAGTATAAAATATCAGGAGAGTAGGTAAATAATATAATATAAAAACATGATTTGCTTGACTACGATCTCTTATTGAATTACATTTGCCCTCTTAAACCTTCTGAAAGAATTAAATATTTGATCTGATTTTTTGTTGTGTAATTTTGTGGATAACCCAGATAAATTGCGTCAAATTGGTTTTAACACTACTGCAAGAAATATACGTAACCTTTTAAAATGAAATACAGTCAATAGCAATTTGGTAACGGCATATTGTACTTCATTACTAGTGAGAATGCAACAATCAAGTAACTTCATGCCAGGTTTGATGGATATATTTAATTTATTAAAGGGGTTGTTGAGTTCAAGAGGGTCCTTCATGGGTATTCACTCAATTCAATTATTGACTGGGCAAGTAATAATTGCATTTTGTCTTGTTTTTTAAATGATTTAAAAGATTTTGTATTTTTTTTTACCATATTGTTTGATTATATTTTGCTATCAGAATCGTGCTAATTTTTTAAAGTTATCTTTCATCTGTTGACCAATTTACGAGTACATATGAATCTATTAGAACATTTTAAATCTGAATTTATCTATTTCTGTGGCTTATATGCTGCTTATCGTGAATTCTTATTGCACTATTACCATAAAAATATCGCTATATAAAACTCTGCATAACGAAAGACTGCAGCAGATCAAAACCTGCCGTTCGTCTAGGAAGTTTAATCTCCTTGTCCTCGGAACTTTGATATTTGAAGATTGCGTGCTTGATGAAGTGCAATAGGTTGTACATAATACACCAATACAAGCACATGTATCTTTCATCCAGTTGAGGGATAGCCTATTTTTTGTTTAATAAATATTGTTATGGTTTGTACGGGGTACGTTTGATTTTTTCGGGTATCTATCTGAACTAGTTAACTTGAAATAAACCTACATTGAAAAAATAAAAATAAACATATTTAATATCGACTGAATCTAAAAATGACTGAAACTTTCTGAAGATTTCATTAATGAAATACATTTTTTAAGATTTCAAATTATAAAAAAAACTACATATTAAATTCTGAGTGATATACGATATACACATATGTACGAGTATATCGCAGTATTTTTGAGTATTTTAATACTCAAAAATACATAGAAAAAATAACCAAATTTTTCATGGATAAGCAATTATTTATTATTTTGTATGATATATCTGAATTGGTGATTCGGACATATTGAAGAGGAGGGCCGGGAAACAATGTTGTCTTCGGTCGCAGTAATCGAGCCATCAAATTTAGAACTAGTGGAGTAAGCACGGACATCGCGGTTCACCATTGAATATGTTGGTAGATACTCGTACCACTACAGCACGTGAAAAAACAGCCAAAAAAGTTAGATTTTTTAAAACAAAAACTTAAATTATCCTACATACCATTTCATTTAAAATATAACAGCAAAGAAGTTAGTTTTATCCCTCTGTTCACTTTTCGGCAAATAGCGCTAAGAAGATTTCGCAACATTATCTTGAGATGGGGAGAAGTAAAATTGACATCACGACTCGAAAACTCACCAAAGAATATCATGTCAAGCCAAGAAAAAAATACAAATAAAACTAGAGCACACGGCTATGGGAGACATAAAATAAGAGTATAAACAGTAAAAATAGTCAATAATAAATCAACCGCAATTCACATATTTGCAATTTGACGTGATGCGTCCGCCCGCTTGCATCAAAAGTAAACACTGAATCTAAATGCACCCAAATAATTATGTGTGCCGTCATCGACCGGGATTTCTGATCGATGGCGTGTTCGTAATTTCAAGTGTTTCATTATCTCTGACTTATCACTAATTTCATCAGTTTTATTTTCTGGTACATATTGTGTTATGTAGTCGAATGGAATTTTTTTTTCGATTTAAATATTATTATAAAAAAAACGGATATTTTACCGCCTCGGATAATGGAGATTCTACTGAAATTATTCTAGTCAATTTTCTTTTCATCGAAATTAAAATTGAGAAAAATAGAATCAATCATTATATCATTCAAATAAATTCATATTTTGATTGAGTATTAAATTTAAAAGAAAAAAGTTATGAAAAAAAATTACAACCCTAACTACAAGTTTGCAAATAAGTGACGATATTTGCAATTGCACTCCATTCGCCCCGTGATCAACGCGAGAGCGTCGTTTGCCGAGCCAAAGGTGTTCAACCAAAAACACATTTCAAAGACTTTTAAACGAGCTCTCGGGCAAATAGAAAGTCCGGAGCTTGGTGAAGGCTGTAAATCTCCAGATTACCATCTTATTGCCACTCTTTTCAATAAACCGTGATGTTCGATAAAGCGGGCCCTTCCCATTTCAACCCTCCCGTGAGCTGGTATAAAGATATACGTGCAGAGTTTTTATTAATAGAAATAATTTAATGTTCAACGTTAAAATAAGTGATTTGATCATCGTTCATATATGTTAATAATAGTCGAGCTCTATGTCCAACGCAAACTTTGTAGACAATTTTTAAAGGAAACTGATGTATAACATTATAGTGAAGTGTTTATGGTATTTTCTTTGAAATACGAATTATATTAATATGTAACCTTTTGGTTTCAAACTTATAAGAGGAGTAGTATTATATTATATGCAGGTTGGTAATTATTTAAATTAATTGACTCATAAAGTTGGTAGGGGAGAACAGAGAGAGCTTTGTGTCTAACGCTTTCTTTGTAGACAATTTTTAAAGGAAACTGATACATAACATTAGAGTGAAGTGTCAATTTTCTTTGAAATACGAATTGAATTAATATGTAACCTTTTAGTTTCGAACTCATAAGAGGAATATTTGTAGGTTGGTAATTATTTAAATAAATTGGCTCTTAAAGTTGGCATAGGAGAGTACCCGCCAATAATAGCTGCATTATTCAAATTCCACAACAAATTATTGATAAAGGAGATTTCATAAATTTCATAATTGGTACACACATTAACCAATTGATCGACGAAGAATTTTCAAAACGAGTAACTGTAGCGTCTACAAATCAGCAGACTCTTAATATAAACCGAAATACTATTGATATGATGCCAAGCTAAAGGGAAATTTACTAAAGTACTGACTCTATCATTTTAGATGACCCCAGTGATGCATTCAACCACCCTATTGAGTTTTTAAACAATCGAACCCTATCAAACATGCCCCTGCATATTCTACTGCTGAAAAAAAGAGTGATCATTATGATACTGCGCAATTTGAATAAAAAAAAGGAATGTACAATGGAACCCTTTTGATCTTGAGATATCTTCATTGGAACTTTATCACAACGGAGATCATTTCCAAATGTAATTGCAGTGACATTGTTTCAATTCCACAAGTATACTCGTATTTGACTTTGACTGATACGACATTGACATATTGACCGAAGCGACTAAAATTTCCCATAATTTCTGCGTGTCATCACCACTAACAAATCGAAAAGACAGTTTTTCGAATAGCCAACTATTTGTTGTATTATCAAGATCGAGAAATTCAGAGTAGGTGAAAGTTTGGATAACAGAGATCCCACAACAAGGACAGCTTCTGGGATGCATACGTCAATTTAGTGTTCAATGATGTGTTTGAAATGTAAATCTAAATTAATCAAGAAGTATCAAGCCACAAAGTTACGAAACCAGGTATAAATTATATTTTTATTTCCAACATATATTTTCACATATTCTATTAATCAAAACGTCCTAGAATAGACCAACCTGTATAGTATATTATATAATATAATTACAAATAAATTTGCTTATAAAATATACGAGTATACACAACGCTTTAAGTCGACCTAACTCCTAGTTTACTAATAAATAGACAAGGGTAGTTAGTATACTTCTACAATGGAGGAGGAAATCTTTCCTATTGTCCTCTTGATACTCTGGAACTGAGAGCATGTACTCATAGGTACATTGGCTTAAAATGTAGCCATGAAAATACGCTTAAAAATGAGATGGCTGAATTCGAGAATGACCATCAATTGCTTGCAGATATCTCTGATGTGTCTCCCTCCTGCCTTAAATCTCGACATCCTTCTGGCGATAAGGTCAGAGTGTGGCCGGACATTAGGTCGAAAACAAATGATAGACGTGTGAGCTGGGGGAAAGTGAAAAAATCCATCATTATCCTGTCTCCACTGTAAAGTTATAGGGGTTCATTTAACAAATGAGACTATAGTTTTAACTATGACAAATAAGCTGAGATCCTGTGTTGTATATAGGTACATTCCATTTAATCCAACTGGAAATTACTGAATTCAGATGCATCTGATATATTCCAGGAAATCCATTTGATTTACGATAATGCCGTGATAGGGTAGCCGAGTCACGCAACAAGAGTTTGAAGTATCATATGTTATTAAGGAAAGAAAAGGGCCTTGATTAGTGAGATTACAGATACAGGGCCGTTGCATACTGGCGGTAAAACGTAAGGACGTCACTAGCACGCCCGTAGTCCCATCAAATATAATTTTTCACAAATGAAATTAAAAAAACTTCAATGATACTTGAATTTTTTCACAACATAGAAAGCATATTGACAAGGAAAAGTTCGAATGCTCTCGATTTCTTTTGACATTTCCTTTGTTTATAGTGTAAATTATTTTTCGTTATAGTCATTATGATTTTTGGAAGCTGAAAATCACCACTTCACGTAAGTAGCCGAAAATTATGAAGCTTATTTTATATCACATATTTTCGAATATAATTTGGCAAAAAATATTATGTAACTTAAAAATATAGACTAAGATATTAAGACTTTTAGATTGTATTACCCAGCCAGCACATATCATAGTTTACAAATCACACTCTTAATTTTAGTATATTACCTTAATTTTATAAACGTCCTCGGCACTTGATTCTGTACAATTTGAAGTGATATTGTGGATCACATTTTGGAAACACTGATATATAATACATACTCGTATATGGGTCAGTAGAGCAAATGCACTGCAGCCGACTCCAAACTAATAGAAAATCTTCCGATTTATCCTCATTTATTTTACAAGGGCGCTTTTTCTGTACACTTTGCAGGCTCTTATAGGTTATAGGGTGGGTCAGAGAGAGATACGTTGGTTTCGGAATTCAACCCTTATCGTATTGGAGGTAGTTTAGTGTTGCTGAATGGTCAAATATCAAGATGATCAAAGCGCAGAAATATTCCGCTGCAATGAATTCCTCTCGGAAAGATAAATTTTGTTGGAAACTATCTGGGTAATGGAATCAGCCGGGGCACATGTCTGAACTTCAGGTTGTAGATAAAAGGTACTGATTGCATCTCAAAGTATTTCAGTATTTGAAATATTTCCTGAGACTTGAGATAATTCAGCATTATTTTTTGGCTCATATTGTACGTTCTGTGTTACACTTTCGCTCACTTGTAGTGTATTACACTTTGTTGCATATATTACAACCTAGCGGGTTTCATTCCCAGGTGGAAATATCTTCCAATCAAACAAAAATGTGTTAAACAAGTCTTAAATAAAAATAAGATTGGAACCCGCAACCCTCGGGCTGGAAGACAAATGTTTTATCAACTAGGCCACGGAGGTCGTCGTTTCATACGTCGGTCTTTAATTGCACGTAAGAATATGCGTAAAATATTCAACCTACTAATTACCATTTATAGTTTATGATTGGATGGCACCCGTGGTACAGTTGTTCTGACGCTTGACTTTCACCTGAGGGTTTCAGGGTTGATTCCCGATGCTAAGCAAAAAAATTCTGGTCTCGCCAAAAAGTTGGTTCGATAACAATATTCGCAAGCGCTAGACGTGTGCGAGTGTTGTAACTTATTCACGTGCGAGGCAGTATTCTTAATACGTGTGACTACGAACTGCGAGTTCCTGCCTATTCAAGCGATTTTAAATCCGAATTTTTGATGAATGGAGCCGAAGACAACGTTGCCTCCCGGCTGCCTTCTTCAAAATGTCCCAATCACCAATTCGGATATGTTGAGGGGTATCATACGAATAAAGTATATTCGAAGTATCGAGTGATGATAACATACACATATGCTAAAATGTTTTATCCGGTTTAAAAGTGGTTAAATTTGATCCTGACCAATGTGTGGGTGCGGTTTACAGGAGGAAACGCTTGATCATGAGGGATTTTAATAAAGAGACTGTAGATGTTTCTTGAGGAGTGACCTAAACGTGATCAAGCGTTTCCTCTTCAAAACCAAATCCATACATTGGGCAGGATCAAATTGAACCACCTGAAAACCGGGTAAAACATTTTAGCACATGTTCGTAAGGATAAGGTATTATCATTCGATATTTCGAATATATTTCATTCGTATTATACCCAACACATCCGAATTGGTGATTGGGACATATCGAAGAGGGCAGCCGGAAGACAACAATGTCATCGGCTCCATTAATTAAATCCTTGTTATTGCGAGCGAAAATAAATTTGAATTATTACGCTATAGGTATAATTGAATTTATAATAATTGGTTTTCGTAATTACATTTAAGTATAAAATTAACTGATTAGTTTATATTTGTTCCTCGAAATGTGAACGATGTATTTTGAACATTTACTGAATAACCTAGTTACATAATTTTTTTTAATTTTATTCATCCATTAAACGTTGAAACAACCTTGAACGTGGAGAATAATAATGTGAGACTGCTCCAACATTGGTTAGAAAAATCACGAGTTTTAGAAAATATATATAATCTGTATAGTTTATAAACTTAATGACTTGCTAATAAGGATAAATGAAACGATTGACAATTATAGTGGGGCTTCGTTTGTCACATAAAAAATGGCGACCGAAAATAACTCTAGAACTAATTTCGGTAATCTTAAAATTTAAATGAAAGTACCTTTTTTTTAAAGAAACTTATAGGCCTAAAAATAACAGTTTACGAACATTTCTTCGGTTTACAGAATTTTGATTGACGAACACATTTTGCTCACACACGCTTGCGCGTGCATGGATTGTTTTTAAATACTATAAACCGAATTCATACACTAAATACTACCATTACACTAAATACTAAATCTTAACTTTCGGAAGAAATGAGTATTTAAAATTTAATTTCGTACAAATTTTTCGCAGTTTCCTTAATCAAGGGCTGGTCACTTAGTTTCATTGCCTTATTAAAGTTTGGAGTGTATGAGTTCTAACTGAATACAAATCACAACATTTTAATATTAGAAATTAGAATTTTAGGTGGATTATGAAATAAAGCCTATATGTACAGAGCTGTGCTATTTTATTGCTCACGTCCTACACTATATACTGGTGTTACGATAAGGAGATTTACAGTTTCGGCCTGACATAGGAGGATGTGGAGTGCCGGGCTGTGCACCGACCTGGATGTAGTAGACGTTTTATGACCTTGTTGTGTTCCTGCTGGAACGAATAGGATAATAATGATTAGGTACCATCATTAGCGCTGTGCCGAATATATGTATAATGTGTTGATCTTAGAATGACGTCATTAAAATTTAGGATATTCGTGAAGTGGATTTTTTAAAATAATCATACCGATAATACGAGTATATTAAATAATCTTTATTTTCACTGTATTTTAAGCGGCATAAAATGCTCTTTAATATGTTGGTCTTGTCCTCTACAAGGTTAAATATGTCATCAACATACTCAGAAGTTGAATGGGGGAACCCAATTAAACTCAGCTTGAAGGAGACATTCTCTTACAACCCTTTTGAATATCAAATAGTAAGTGTGTAACATTTTTTTAGGTCAATCGTAAGTTCAAAAGGCTCAACTAGTCCAAGCATCAAAAATTGAAGCCTGAAAGCCTTAAATATATATCTTAACAAGTTGAAATAACTCATTTGGTATCTCAACCATCAAATGGAAATCTCATCATTCGAAAATGTCCAGGACAAACCGAAAGGAGTCAGGAAGCCATTATTGAGATGGAAGGATGCCTTCTAGATTATAACAGCACTTCAATTGGTGACGAGCTAATCAGAACTGAAGTCTTGGAGGTGAATTCTGCAGGAAGCCAAGATCTGTGTTGGCTTGTAATGATGAATAATTTAGTTTCTCATTTTCTAAATATCCACTCAAACAAGCGGGTTAAGTAATTGAGTTACCACAGCACATCATTTGAGTTACTTGAAATAATTGCTGATTCAAGAGCCCTACAAAATAATTTGACGACTGAATTTCTGTTGAGTCCAATTAATTTGTAAGAGAACTTCACGAAATTTGTATCATAACTGTGAATAATCCCAAATTGTATATCTTTCAAAGTATTGGAAGCAAATTTAGACTGGAGTTATCATCATTTCTCCATTAAGTTCGATGAAAAGTGTTATTTACCTTTTAATTTTGTAACGCTAGAGCCAATTACTATAAATTTTAGAACTGCTCTTGCTGAATAAAATGAGGAAGTCAGATGGTTTTTAGCACTAAATAGTAATAAAAATAATTATAATGCAAGGACAATTTATATAGGGAACAGACTTTCTTCAAGTGCACTCTAACTTACAATGATTTGAATCCACTTTTATTAACACAATAAAAAAAACAAGTTGAGTTTAAAAGGAAAGGAAGGTGGTGGATGCAGTCATTCGATTAGGAATTTCCTTGCATCTGCAAATGTTTAGAAAAATATATTTGGTAATAAAACTTACCAAGGGAAGATAAACTACAAAGAAACCTTCGTAGATTGATTTTTCAATATATGATAGTAACACCTTTTGTTTTAGGTGGGATAGAGTGAAGTGTTTATATATATTCACGTTTTTGACTTCCCAAAATGAGTTGTTTTCAAGTGCTAAGTAAAGCTGTACACGCCAACCATATATCTAACAGTTTGAGGCAGACAAAGTTCGATCAAATTGAAATATTACCCGAGAAAACAAACATTAACCAATAATAAAGATCATCAATTAATGAAATATTAGGCCACAATAACATGACTTACAATAATATGACGTACAATAACTTACTTACATAACATTAAAATGACGATAAATACACTGTTATCAATCTTGATTGGTAACAAATACACTGTTACCAATCAAGAAATAGACTATTTAATATAATGGAATATTGTGCATAGCTTCACAAATATCCAAAGATCTAATAAATCATAATTTACTTTAAAATTGTAAAAACCATTCTTCTTCGGGATTTAATTATTGCAATGCCTTATTCAGTTAAATTTAATAAATTCACTGTAGATCACACAATATTAAGGCCCGTAGTGTGTGCCTTACACCACATGATAAGAGTGGCAAGCTTTATGATCCAGTGTAGCTCTGCCGTGGTTCAAGACACATATAGGGAAGTGGACATATTTCTTGGAGTCATACATACATAGGGTAGTTTTATATCTTTTTTACAAAAAAATTTAAACATGTTTGTTTTTTCAGTAATAAAATGGCAACATACACACCACCACACAGTTTTCCAGTCGGGATATGGAGAGAGCACCAGGCTTTCCTATCCCAACACACCTCTTCTACCATCCATAAACCTTCCCATACAACTCTTATGATTTCTCGAACTTTTCACATAGCAACTATATTTTCTTTAGTCTTCCTGTACAATTCTTTCCACTTACATTTGCAGTGTGTATTTGTTTTGTTAGCCTTTCTTCATTACTTTGTTCTAAATGCCCAACCATCTCTTTGAGTACTCATTTTCTGCTAATACTACCATGTCATCAGCATACAGCAATCTGCATAGACTCCTTTTGAAATTTATATGCCACCTATTGACCTCTGCAGTTTATTCACAAATGAATCTATGTAAATATTAAACAATCAGGGTGACATAACACATCCTTGCTTTACCCCTATTGAAATTTTAAAACCACTCAGTCAAGACACCGTTCAATCTACCGCATTCTCTACTTTCCCCATATAATGAAACAATACTAAATATTAATTTACATTCAACATTATAACAATAAAATCACTATGAATAATTAAATTTATAATATTTAACAACACACTAATTTTTTCATGTTTTAGCTTGTGATGTAACAACTCCCGATTAAATTTAACAGCCGTATTTATATATACAATGATTTTGAACACATAAGCTTGCATTTTCAGTAATGGATGTTACGTTTTTAGACTAATTTAACTTTTTTTTACTGAGAATGATTAGTCGGTCATTGTCAATTAAATTCATTGCACATGGCGGATCACACAATGTCAAATGTGTATATTTAAAAAAAATAAAAAGACGTTATTTTTAATCATCATTACTAATGATTAAATCATTTTGGTCATAGAGGTACTTCGCTATTATTAGATCAGCAGTAAAAGTGTTAACAATAAAATGTATCCTGGAATCCCTTTGAAGAAGCACTCTTGAATTTCTATTTTTAACTATTATTTAATGTGGGATTTTTAAGGAAGAAAAAAACACTAAAGGTTGTTTTAAAAATAAAATTTATTTCCTTAACTTTTGTTACAATTTATGAAAGCTCTGGAAATGTATCTTGAAAATATTGCCACTAACACTTCAATGGTTATTTATATAATATTCAAACAATGCAGTACATCATAAATTGTGTAAATTATACAAGAGAATACAAATGCTGCCTCTAGTTTATCAATTTATTTTGACAATCTCTTTAGCCTAATTGTAAAGCATTTGTTTTCCATCCTGAGAGGTGCGATTTTGATTCATATTAGCACCCATTTTTTTTAAAATGGGTTCAAGTCTAATTTTCATTTTAGACCTCTTTAACGCCTTTCTGATATGTTGAAATAGATTTCCATGGCAATAAACCCGCCAGGTTTATTGCCATGGAAATCTCTTCTAAGGTGAAATATTATACAATATAGTTTTATAAAACATATTTTGAATAAAAATAAATGGAATAATTATTTATATTAATGTGTTTATAACAAAATATTTGCTTTCTTGACAATATTAAATTCTTAATTTATTGGGTTTTTTAATAATTATAATTTCATCCGGTAAAAACGTATATAATCTTGGAATTGTCCAGTAAAGTTATCAATATGAAGCTTGAAATTGTATGTGCTCTCAGAGCAAAATTCTACTTATTATTGAATAAATATGTGTTTATTATTATACCTTATATTGCATACCAATATATTTATATTGCATACCAGTTTATATTGCATACCAATGTATGCAAATAAAAGTTCCTGCAGATATTTTTGTGTAAATATATATGTTTTAATTATAATTTGTATTTCATCTTGCATATATGTACTTCAATGTAGGATATACTGAATTGTATCAATAATATATTTCCAGACATTCTAAAAAAAATCCTGAAATGTGTTATTTTTTATAACAATTTTGTAAAATTTTTATAAAATATATTTTTTTTATAATGTAAAATTTTTTTTTCATAACATTCAAGACCATATATTTCATTAATATATATTTATATTTTGTTGATAAGGCACATCAATCGGTGTTTATTAACATTTATAAAAATCTGTAAAAAAATTGTTTCAAAATATATATATAGTAACACTCAGTATGTATATAAATATTCAAAATATGACAACATTTAGTATATAGATATGTAAAAAAAATAAAAAATACACCATGGATATAGAACACTTAAATATAAAGATCTTACAATTAATGACCAGGAATGTTAAAAAAAACATTGATGAAAACACACTTACGCATATGTAAGTCATTAGTGTTCACTGCAAGTTTCAAAATGACCCTTTTAAAAGATTTGAGGTTAAAGCCAATATATTTCAAGTAGAATAAATACATTTACATTTTTTTGTGTACTGTGCTAAGGATTCAGAGAAATTCCTCTAGGAATTTCTCTGAATCTGTTCTAACAGTTGGAATAAAAGTACTTTTGGAATGAGCGTTTTATGGAATTATTTACACATAAGATTATGTACTAATTAAATTATTGGAATGTCCAGAAAGTAGTTTCGTATTTCACAGCTAGATGTGTCGTTAGGATCAAATTTTAAATTGATAACTTGATACAAAACATGCAGAATATATATTATTATGAAAGGTGATAGTTTAGTGCATTTTTTCAGACATTGTTTATTCAAATTGTTTTGAGTATTTCTTTTTGGTGTCATTTTGAATATGGAAAAAAATAAGTTTGTTAAAACAATTGTAACCATGTATGTTATATTTTGTTTCTACTCTTGAAATAATTATTTGTGTATATAATTTTTTTTATCATACAATACAGTTATACATACAAAATAGAACATAATAATGTAAATGATAGTATAGCTGATTTGGTGTTAAGTGTTTAAGACCCAACAAACTAGGCCTGTGTCTTGTTGGACATCCTTAATTCAATATTTTTGTTTCTTGCCGCTTTTTTCATACTGCAAAGGAAAAAATGCGACACAACTAAAAAAATATAATGATGGTGATGATGCAATAAGCGTTTGTGTGTCAAATGTGTTTTAAAAAATTAGTATTGGCAATATGACACACGAATAGTGTCCACTTTGGAAGGCAGATTACCAGATGACAACCAAATTTTAAACCCCCCGTGAGAAGTTTGCTCTTTAAATGGTGCTTTATAAAGCTTCATTAGATCTAGGATTTGATTGAGAATAACCAGCAATCTACGACATGAGATACTGCTGAAATATTAAAATCCATTATCAATGACCATTTTGTGCAATTTTGCTTTTAAATGTGTTCTAAAATTATGAAATTACTTTCCAGACAACTTACTATATTATTTCAGCATAAAAAATCAAGGTAATATAGCTACACAAGTTATACATACAAGGAAACAACTCTAAAATCTTGTAATGAAAATATGGAGTTAAGAGATTCTTATGATATTAATCTACTAATTGTAAAGTCGTGAATCATATTATTTTTATTATTTGACTATTTTACCAATTCATGCAAAGTTCAAAAGGGAAACATTTCACATATTTGAACAAATAAAAAAAAAGTATCATAATAAATTTGATTTCATAAAGTAACTAAATATACATATTTTTTTTTTATGAGTTAGGAAGTTATTTTCCACACAAAAATGCAGTCAATTCAAAAACAGTTTTTTTTATTATTCCCTTATAGAGTTCTAATTTTTCATTCTTTAAAAATGTATAATTGTTTATTTTTTAATAGAGAACTCATTAAATAGAGATTTCAAAAAATTTTATGAATTTCAAAAGAAAATGGAAGCACTTCACAAAGTTCTAAATTGAACTTAGGGCAAAAGTGAGCACCTTTTATAAAACTGAGCTCTTTCAAGTAATTTGATATGTATTTTAGTAGTTAGATATGTAAACAGTAGTTAGATATGCATTATAATGTACATACATACATATCATCACATTATTTCTGTAAGTGTAGGTAGAGGAGAGCACCACACTTTCCTATCGTGATACACATATTTTGCTTTTTTTTACATCTATAGATTTTAACCTATGAGAAAGTGTATACACTTTCTCATAGGTTTATAATATGAAAGAGAAAATATGAATATTCAATATTATATATAGGAGCACCTTTTATGTTTATATTCATAATTTTATAACCTATTTTTTAAAAAATAGGTCTACTTTATTAAAAAATCTGTATTATTTTTTTGGATAAATGACACTTCTTCCTGCCTATAATTTACAAGTATTACTGGAGAGGGTAATACCGTTTGTAATGAGAGGTTTCAGAATGAACAAATAAAAGTTAAAATTTATCATATAATTATCAATTAAAATGTATAAAGACTGATAGTTGAATCAGAGTGAAACTGCTAGGTTGAACATAATAATGAAAAAATGAGCAACTTAAATAAAATAATAAATAAATGCCATTCGTAACACAAATTTAAGCTTGAATGTATACGATATGATAGTTATTTAAACTTGGCCATACATTAGAGCCCAATTGCTTATAACGAAGTAACAAAAAATTTGCTCGAGACCATTTGATTTTGCATAATTTAGTGCAGAATGAGATCCATTAACTACTTGTTGACTAAGTGAAATATTGAAGTATTAATCACGAAAGGCAGATTTGCAGTCACGTCCTCGAGTGAGATAACATTGCTGGGCCGTGAACCAACATGGATCAAGGCATTCTTGCGTGTGATTGGTTTGATAAAGTATACACAATTTTACATTATTGAAAAAATTCAGTTTATATAAAGTAAATATATCGAATTTGTACATATCAAATACAATTTAGCCCATTAAAATGAAGATAATATATATTTTAAGAAAAAATGTGTTGCATTTTTATTATATAAGTATAAATAAATGCACATATGGGTAAGAAATAACTAAACCAAAAAATTCAAACACCAAAACCTCAATACTTAATAAACTTTAAGTTCGGGATGGTGATATGACGATAAAGTAACTATGCAATGGAGTTGATTTAACACCATTGATATGAAAAAAGTTAAGCACAAAGTATAAAAATGTTAGATTTAATAATAGTTAACCCAATTGGTGTTTTTTTTTTTTTACTCTGGGAATTCATTGGTGAGAGTGCTTTTGAAGTGAAAAAATTAATGACTAATGGAATCGTATAAAATAGTGATTGTTTTCTAGTTTTTGAACTTACTTCCAGTGCCCCATGGTTTAGAGGTTGTCTCAAGATATTTATTAAGTCACGACCCCTCTCCATTTTGTACCTTAAATGACGTTTTTTTTATCTATATTTAAAATAAAAGGTAAAGAGATCAATCAAGTCATATAACTTTGAGTCTACCGGAAGTCGAACTTGAAACCCGAGGCTGAAAAAAACTAGTATTCTACCCGCTATACTTTTATCACTCCTCATTCCTGTTGGAAGCCCATTAAGTGTACTCCGAGTGTCCCCTAGGGCCGGTATAGCAAACTTTGGGAATTACAATTTATTGCATATAGTTCGTTCTGGAATATTTGGATAAAAATTGTCTGCAGTCTTGATGGCCCCGGAGGGACGTAAAATTGAATCTCTGCCAACAGGAAGGAAATATCAATCAACTCAGTTTATCTGTTTCAATGATTTAAAAGGCATGAATAAAAAAATGACTTATGTTTTTAGCTCAACTGAAAAACTTATTATTTGGATTTACATCCGTCTGCCTCTGAGGTACAGATAGAATATAACGGTAATAATTAATAAAATCATAAGATTAAAATCTTAGTAAAACATACCATTTTTTTAAATAGTGAATACATACATCGGTATAACAGTATAAAAAATAGCTCATTGAAAGTAGTTAAAATTTAATCAAGGTGACAGGAGAAACCTTTTTTGGTTTTGAATGATATTTTTAATATAATTAATATTCAAATAAATTTATGCACAATTCTCATTTTTTATAAACCCTTATTAACTCATTGTATGCGGGACTCATTTGAGATTTAATGTAGCATTAACAGTGGGAGACTGAGTTCTGTCTGTTTTACAAATAGTAAAAAAGACAACTCAGTCTAACGTAGAGCCATCTGTTGTCAAGGAACTAAAGTATGTTTTGTTGTTCTGCAGCCTTACAATTCAGACTTATTTAACATTTTTATTGCAAATACAATTTGGCGGGCTTATTGCCAGGCGGAAATCTATTCTAACCAACCAGACAAAAGTAAATGAAGCAAGTTACATCCTCGCATAAATCATTCGAATGACTATCTATCAACACATACGTGAGCATATGCCCACAAAGACGGACAATCATATTACATATTTTTGTAATTTCAAAAATCTACATATGGTAATTTTAATGATCACATATGGTTTTCATTTGTCAAAGACATTTATTTTTGTATAACAGAATATCTTAATAAGACACTTGTCTGCCGATCCGGAGGTTGCGGGTCGATCCCCGCTGGAACCCAGATTTTTTTAAATAGGACTCCAGTCTGGTTAATACTTAGGGCCTATAAAAACATCTTTCTGGTTGGTTGGAAGAGATTGCCACATGGCAATAAACTCGCCAGGTAAAAAAAAAAATATATATATGTCGAAGCTTTAATATTAATTCATTAGCTTCCAGAAGCAATAATTTATAAATTCATTCTATGCGAAACATACTCCTTTCCACAATTGATTTAGACTCTGATTGTAATCATGTTGGTTTGATGTACTGATACTACAAATTATGGTCAAATACATTTAAAAAATAAAAACTATAAAAATGTGATGTTTTACACATAAATTATAAATTTTTTCCAAACCCAATTTTATTGTAGGTAACCATTTGATTAGTCCGCTACGTCTGATGTGGAATGCACCCGCATACAATGTGTTAACTAAACTTAATTTTGCATAATTAGAATAACAAAAACATAATAGTTGGTGTTATATTATGTAGTTTATTGATATAAAATTAGAAATTATTTAAAATATAAAAAAAAACATATATAAATTGATTAATTAAAATCTAATAAATTGATTAATTATAGATCTAAGCCAATGTATGCATATGACTATAATCCAACACGATAAAAAAATCAAAGAAATATTTTTCTTGCATCAATAAAATAATTAACAAAGAAGGTAATAAAGTTCAAATCATATAAAAAATATTCTAATCTCAAATTTTATTCCATTCAACAAACTAAATATTTCTAGTTTTGCTGAGTTAGGATATCCTTGCTAATGTGAAAAATTTCTAATAATTGACAGTATTACAATTCACAGCCACCCTTTTGAATGACACAACTTATTAAGTAAAATCTATAAAAAAAAATGTTCAAAATAAAACTTAAGACAGTGTACATTTTTTCTTATGACAAAAAACATGGAATAAAGTCTTAAAGCACCAGTTGAAATTAACTGATGAAAGAACTAGCATCAGATTTGAATCTATGATCTTAATATACATTGATACAATTATGAGGTTAAAGAACAGTTGTGTATGTTTTGTTAAATAATGGCGTAACTTTGTGTTGTCATTGTATATTTTATTACACTATACACACTTTGTATTTTACTAACAGTAGTTGTATTATGAGCAGCGGCGGCTGGTCCCAAGGTGCGCTGAGCACCAACACACCTTGAGACGCTGAGCTAATATGAAATATCGGTCTCACAGTTTACTGTATGTCTCTGTCTGCCCTATATGAATTTGTGTTTGAGTCCGATGTGTATTGGAGATCGCTCCCGTAGTATTGGCAAACTTGGCCAGTCAATTTGAAAGGAATATTTTTTTAAATTTTCACTTAAATAAAAATACTCATACTATTTGTCAGTATTCTTATACATATTTAATCTATACAACTATTTAACATTTTTGGAAGTCATGTTTGCGAATATATAATTTGATTATTGCGAATTATTTCTCCAGTTCAGCGCACCAACGCACTTCCAGACCAGCCGCCGCTGATTATGAGTCAAATATTTTTAAAGCCTACAGGCTTCTTCGTCAGGGCTTACATAATATTCCTCAGTCACGAGTACATTTTGAATTTAGTTTACTCGTAGTATAATAAGAAATGGTAAAATACGTGTGTTTAGGTGTAATAAAATATTTGTGTAGGCTTTTCTCTTTTATCTAATGATTCAAATAACAAGTCAAGTTAATAACAGTAATACCTCACATAATGAAGTAAATGCATTCTGTTACTTTCCTTCTTAGTAAGGAACTTCATTATACTATAGCAAGAATATAAATATGCCCTTCACTTTTCATACGAGTACATTATTAATTTAATATATATTTCATAAAATATATTAAAACAAATAAAGTACAGAAAATATAAATGACAATTACTGCTTCGCATACGATAAAACGAGTTGAAGGTTGATATAATTATAAATATAACTGTACTCTGTTTTTTCCCACGGATATGAGACACTTGTTAATTTTCAGTGTAAAGAATTTTAACGTAACTCAATGATTTGTAATTTTTCATGTATCAAAGTACTAAGATTTTAGACATTGAAAGAATGTTTTTTGCGGCTATATCATGTATGATGCAATGTAAAGTATAGTATTATCATCTCTTAATAGTTTTGTTTCACTGCAAAGACGCAGGCCTCGTCCATCTCTTCTTGCATAAAGTATTTACAGTGTCCGGCGGTAAGTAATACACATTGGGTTTAAGAAAGAGACTGTCGGCCATAATCGGCTAACTTCGGCTTTGTGGAGCGTCGTCTCTGTCGTACGATGCGCTAACAGAAACGAAACTCTACAAAGTCGAAGTTAGCCGATTATGGCCAACAGCCTCTTTCTTAAGCCCGATGTGTATTACTTACCGCCGGGTACTGTATATAAAATATTTGTAAATTAGTATAAATCAACGATAAAAATATTTCAATAATGTTTATACTTAACTGAATACAATGAAGCTACTTTCACAAAATATTAAATTTTTTTTTATTCCTCATTCTTTTTCATTTTAAAAAATTCGATTTGATCTAGGTTTGTATTGAATTTATATATGTTTGTATTGATTTTTTTCTATTAAATAGGTTTTGAAAACAAACATTTTGGTGCACATGAGATTTTGTTACATACTTGGTTGACACACATAAGGTTAAAATCAAGAGTACATCGATTAAGCCTGTACAATGCCAACGGAGAAACAATGTCATATATAAGGTGTCAACATACATGTATGACCAATGTCAAATATTTTTTTGAAAATAACTCCACCATATCAGATGTATTAAATAGAAAAAGGCACTTATAAATAATTGTTGATTATTGCATTTGGACGAGTAGTTGCAATGCACTTTGAGTTAGTTTTTCATGACTTTTCAAAATTAAACATGATTCATTAAATACAGAGAAACTTCTTTAACATGCTTCCGTTTAAAATATATATTTTGCCACCTAAGAAGTTACCCTTTAGGATTGAAATAATTTCTATATTGGATATCCATAAAAAAATATTCCCTAAAGAAGTGATGAATGGTTGATCCTTCGAAAATATCCTAAAAGGGTTTCATTGTAAAACCGTAATATTTGAAATATTATTTATGAATATTCATTTGAATGTAGATATTGTTATTTGTTTTATCAAATACTGTTTATTCCACTTTGTGGAATAAACAGTGTTTGATAAAACAAATTACAATGTCTTTAAACCTCCACAATGTTAATGCCTTAACTATAAATAATATTGAATAATAAATTTGATTGTAGTTTTTTGTGTCTTCTTTAAAATATATTATTATCACAAAATGTAAAAGATATGTAAAAATATAATCAATCGGCCAATACGGGAGTTCGTTTCTTTGCTTTTTTCAAATGCCATTTCTTCTTTTGTTTTATGCTTTCATTTGAATAATCAAGATCTTTTAGGTTTTTAGAAGAAACATTGGATTTGAAAAAATTCAAATACCACGGTGATTTTTTGATCCTTTCACTTTTAACCGTGTCACCATTTACGATGTCAGAAATATTACTCATACTTACAAGCATCCCGGAGTTTTGACTAACGGACAGAGACTGTTCATCAATGACATGAGTATTTGAATTGAGATTGACCATACTTCTAGCATGGTTGATAGGAGCAGAGTAAGCAGGAAGCGAAGGTTCCGGAAAGCTATCGGAAATATTACCGTTTATTTGAATGATCGGAGTCGGCGGTTGAACTATATTTCGATGAGAATAACTCGAAGGAATATTACTGATAGCTAATCTCGGGGGGCTCGGCAACATTGATATAGACTGTAGATCTGATTCCATTTCCCGGATTGTTGCTCTGAAACATTCGTTTTCAAAATTAATTTGCTGAAAGATGAGTATTTTCTTTTAAATATTAATATTTTAAGCACATTTTATTGTTAGAATATTTTTAACCCACTAGTCTCACCGTATGATTTGTCTGACTGTCATTTTTGCCTGTGATACATTTTTTTTCAAAATCCAGAATCAACATCAACATTCACTCTACAATGTATGTTACAATGAAATCATATGGTCAGTGAATGTAGAGTTTAAGAGTTAATATACACCTTCACTAAAGTAAAGAGTGAATGTGTACTACATTTTTAACTATTCACTTTCAATAGTGAAAGCGCCCTCGTCATTAGTGAATGTTCAGAATATGAACAGCTGCGGTTCTTGCATTTGGAAATGAGACTGAAGTGTAAATGCAAGAATGACACTTTACGCACGTCAAAATGTTACAATTCTTTGGCTTGCTGGAGTAAATAAAGTTTTTTATATCATTTCATTTTAAATTTACTTTCCCCAATGCTAGTTAGTAGAGGGTATACAATCAATAGTAAATATGGATGAATTATTCTCAAACAAATAATTCTAATCTTCAACGTTCACTAATTACTTTAGTGAAGGTGTACCGCTATTATTAGCTTACACTCACTGTATAATCCACTTTAACTGTGACATATACATAGTTACCCATATACGAGGGCGGTCCGATAAGTACTTAGCCTCACCGCCCGATAGCACCACTATCGCAAGAGCAATTTTTTATCGCGTAGTACATTCTCGTTGACAGCTACTGTCAAAATTTCAGCCGAATCGGACGCGTAGTTTTGTTTTGACAGCGTGTGGAAGCGAGCGTGTCCGCGGATTTGAGAAAAATGGGAAAAGAGCAATATCGGTCGGTGATTCGATTCTTATTTTTGAAAGGGAAATCGCGCAGCGAAATCAAAGAGCGCTTGGATGCTGTGTACGGTGACTTCTCCTTCGATGGTGACCGTCAAAAATTGGTTTAACGAGTTTCAACGTGGTCGCACGTCGGTTTTTGATGAGCCATGCCCAGGTGCCCTGAAAACGGCTACTACGGAGGATAACGTGACAAAAATCCACTATCTCATATTGGCAGACCGCCGAGACCACTTCAGAGCAGTGTTTGACGATGTTTAAGCGCAATCCGAAGGAGTTTCTGCGTCGTTTCGTGACCGTCGACGAAACATGGATACACTGGTACACACCCAAGACCAAGGAACAGTCGAAACAGTGGACTTCACCCGGCGAACGTGCTCCGAAGAAGGTGAAGACTGTCCTATCGGCCGGAAAGGTGATGGCCACCGTTTTCTGGGATTCAAAAGGTGTGATCTACATCGACTTCCTGGAGAAGGGCAAAACGGTCACAGGGCTCTACTATGCCGAATTATTGGGCCGATTCGACGCCAAATTGCAGAAAAAACGGCCCCATTTGGCGAAGAAAAAAGTGCTCTTCCATCATGACAACGCACCGGCTCACACCTCCGCCGTCGCCACGGCCAAATTGGTAGAATTAGGCTACGAACTGCTGCCCCATCCACCGCATTCTCCGGATTTGGCCCCGTGCGACTTCTTTTTGTTTCCAAATTTGAAAGTCACTCGCCGGGCAGAAATTTGAGTCGAATGAGGAGGTTATCGCCGCCATGGAGGCCTACTTTGCAGACCTCCAAAAAACGTATTTTTCAGACGGGTTAAAGAAGTTGGAGCATCGCTGGGTCAAGTGTATCGAACTCAAAGGAGATTATGTTGAGAAATAAATCGCCACTTTTTCCAAAATTTTTGTTATTCTTTTGTAGGCTAAGTACTTATCGGACCACCCTCGTATATTCCTGATTTCTAGATCTTATGATCAGATCATCAATTTTGACATTCAGTATAAGCTGGTTCTGGTGCCAAAGAAATTAGTGATTGAAAATGGTTGGCTGTTTGTGTAAAGAAAAAGTAATTTTCAACTCTCAGCATATTGACCAAGGTGTTATATTGTGATGACTGTTTTAGGAGAGGTTTAGCCATAAGTAAAATAGTTATACTGTTGCACTCAGTTACTGGAAGATAAGATTGCTTTAAAGTCCCTAAAATACATGTTAGTGCCATGAAAGAGATTTGTGTAATTTATGACTGACAGCAGAATAAATACTAATACTAACCTTTGGTTACGAGGTATGATGGCAGGTGTGGATTTAATTGAGGCATGAAGTTTTTCCCAAAAATCAAAGAGTATTCCAGCTCTTTGGTAATTGAGATGGAAATAAAAGGATAGCTGATGAGGCAATTCACAACTTTTGTAAAGGCAGGGGACTATTTTCCTTTTTTTCTCTTCTGAAAATGACACAAAAAATAATTTTATATAAAAAACCAAATATTTACCAAATTTTGTTTAGTCCATCATATATAGTAATAGTTTTACCTATGCAACAGAAGCTGAAATGGTCAGATAGTGTCATAACTGTATACACCAGTTTTAGGAAGTATTAGAAATGACTAGGAAGATGAATTTCTTCATTGTCATTATGGGCGCTGCAAAATATCCTTTTGAAAATTCACAACCGAGAACCCAGAACATATGAACTCGGCTAGATTAAGTAAGATGAGAAAAAAAGAAACTGGTAAAAATATTCTGTCGGTGGTTGCGATGGTTAACATTCACGCTAAGCAAGCAGATGCCCCAGATTCAATTCTAGACTGGTATTATTCTTAAAACTATTTTTTACACCTGAATTTATGTTTTTCTGTTGCTTTTGTGCTGCCAATCAAAAATTCTTATATCACTATTAAAAGAAACATCACAAAAATAGCACTATATAAAACAAAGGTTGACGCAGATTTAAATTTGCTGATCGTTTTGGAACATTGATCTACTTGAAACTTTGGGTTTGGTCTGTCAGCAGTGTTTCTTTGCTGACACTCTTGACAACAACTTGCACACTATAAATTAATACACACAGGCATCTTCTATCCACAAGGTGGCTAACAATCATACTCGATCACAAGGGATAGCCTATCGTATCATAAAAAAACATTTTTGAATATACGAGGCATATCCAGAAAGTAAGTGTACTAAGGCTCTCACGACCGGAAAGATTTTATTTTCGACATGTTAGCTACACTTCCGTGTAGCCTGACCCTTCCCCTCCGCAACAAGACCGGTTCGAGGTCAGTACGTTGAGAAGTGTCGACGCGACAACACGTTTCGTGAAAAATGTCAATCGAATCTCCCGCCAAGTGCGAAATACGCGGCGTCATCCGTTATCTCGTTTGGAAGGGAAAATCTCCGGTTGAGGTTTGTAATGAGGTGAAAACTGCATATGGTGATAAAGCTATGAATCGTACGAGTGTGTACAAGTGGTGTTGCGAGTTTAAAAACGGTCGTACGTCTATGCATGATGATCAGAGGAGCGGAAGACCTTCAATTGTGACGAAATTGTGGAAAAAATCGAAAATGCGCTCCGTGACGATCGCAGATTGACTGTGGATGAACTTTCTGCGATGTTTCTCTCCAGTTTCTCTCCTCTAATCTCCAGATCTCTACTACACGAAACCATCACAGAAACCCTCGGATATCGGAAACTGTCCGCGAGGTGGGTCCCAAAACAGCTGACAGATCAACACAAGTTGAATCGAGTGGAGGCCGGGCAAGAGTATTTGAGGCGCTGCAAACTCCATGGAGATGAATTTCTCCGCTCCATCGTTACTGGAGATGAAACTTGGGTTGCACACTACACACCTGAAACCAAAAAGCAGTCTCAACAGTGGCGTCACACCTCTTCACCCTCCGCCAAAAAGTTCAAAACCACAATTTCAGCCAAGAAAATCATGGCATCCGTGTTTTAGGACTGTCAAGGCATAATTTTAATTGAATATATGCCTCAATGGGAGACCATCAACTCTGCAAGATACTGTGAGACCCTAAAAAAATTGCGGAGGGCGATTCAGAACAAGAGGAGAGGCATGCTGACAAAGGGAGTCTGCCTGCTGCACGAAAATGCCAGACCACACACGGCCAACAACACGAAGGAACTGCTCGCCTCGTTTAAAAGGGATGTCCTGAACCATCCCGCGCATTCCCCTGACCTAGCACCTTCAGATTACTATCTCTTTACCTCCCTGAAGCTGCACATGGGTGGGAAAAGGTTTTCAACCGACGAGGAGGTAAAGGAGGAGGTGGAGAAGGGGACGGAGGAGTTGGCGGGAAACTACTTCGAGGAAGGCATCAAAAAGTTGATACCCCGCTTCACCACCTGATTGAGAGGAATGGCGACTATGTCGAAAAATAGCTTACAAATGTACTACGGTAACCAAGTAATTTTTTTGTTTAAATAAAAAAAATTGTAACCTACAAAAATTCAATACACTTACTTTGTGGATATGCCTCGTATTTATGGTTCAAATTAAAAAATTACATTTATAGGTCTCATAAAATTATTATCCTTGGGCTGAGACATGCTTGAATGAAATACACAGAGAAAATGTTGGAGAGAAGCATTTGTACATTGTAAACCAACTGCTGAAATTTTATTTACAAATCTGCCAAATAAAAGAGCAGAAATAATCAATATAGAAAAAAATCCTTATCATTTCCGCTGTTATTAGGGTAGTGGACACAAGCAACTGCATGGATTATAAAATTTATTCTTTTTTTTATTTTACATAATTTTGTTTGGTTTCTTCTATTCATTACATGTTGATTTATAAGATTCTTTTTCTTGAACTAAATTTTTTTTCTAATAATCGAATCTGAAATGTAAATAGTAAATAATATCTTGTTACAATATATACTCTTGTACAAACCTATTCCAAGAGCTTGAGCAAAATCAATTAAGAATCCATTTGAAGGGGACTGTAGGAAGGCTGGAGTTATTATGGCTATTAGTCTATGACACCTTTCAGCAATAAGTCGTAACATAGTCGAATGTTCGGATGATAAACCTCCGAGTAAATCTCGATCCTTGACACAAAGCTGAAATATAAAAAGTATTATTAAAATTTGCAGTTACGTATCTGTATATGTACAATGTATTTTATAATGTACTATGACCATATTTACCATCACACTATAATCTTTATCTGGGTAAGCACAAAGAGTAAATCTATGTTTTATTAGATTTCTATCATGATTACTAGACTTATTTTCCTATTTTTAAGATTTATTATTTTTCCCTCTTAAAGAATTTGATTTATTTGAGTAATGTACAACTATGCATGCAATGTTTGTAATTGGTTTGCCATGACATTTTATTATAAAAACAGATATTTTTTCCATAGGTGTGGATGTTTCTTGGTTATTGAGAAGGGTTGAAAGATTACTAGTTTGTATGTCCACAAATGAGACTACAAAGATGTGCCATCATTCGATAAGTTCAATCTTAAACAGATCACTAAGGTTAAGAAAAGGAAAAAAATGATCCTTTATAGTAACCAATTAATTATTCTTGTATATACAAATGAAATACAATACAAAAATAAATATAGAACTTAACTAGAAGAATTGATCTATCGAAACAAATTCTTCTGCCTCCTCTTCTGCATCATAACTGAATATTATGAATTCCATTTCGTTGTATCTAAATTTGGTTGAGTGGAGTGCTGATACCTCCGAACATCTTGTCGCAGTCTTCAGTTGATCAATCCAACGTTGTGGTGATTTCCCCCTTCCTCACACAAAAAATAGCAAACAATAATTTTAGCATCATATCATGTTGTTAGTTTTCTCCTCTACTTGCTGGAACTGAGGTGCGTGTGAAATCTTTTTTTTTAAAATCTTATTTCATAATTATCTTGACTACTTATACATGCAGACTTACTGAGATACCAGATCTTAGCAGCTTTTAATCTTCCTATCAGTAATTAACTAATATAACACATCGATCAATAAGTCCCGGGACTAACCAACAGATGGCGCCTCTAATAACAAATCCATACCATTCTCAGTTAGTACCAACCTTTAGAAGTTACGTGTCAAACTTTCATGACATTCCGACAGTGTGCCATTGAGTTACAGTGGTTTAAGTGACGCTACTTTTGCTATTTTCAAAACAATGGAAAAAACCGAATTTCATGTGTTGATAAAACATTGCTTTTTAATGAGAAAAAATACCGTTCAAACTCAGCGATGGCTTGAAAAGTGTTATCCGGGCTTTGCTTCGTCGAAAACAACTCTTTGTCGGTGGTATGCTGATTTCAAACGCGGTCGTACAGACACAAATGATGTTGAACGCTCTGGTCGTCCAAATGAGGCTGTTACACCAGAAAACATTAAAAAAAACTCAAAATCGTGATGAAAAATCGCAAAGTAAAGTTGCATGAGATAGATGCATCCTAAAGATATCATTTGGTTAGTGTTTACACTATTTTGCATGAACATTTGGTCATGAAAAAGCTTTTTTCTAAATGGGTGCCGTGTTTGCTCACAATGAAACAGAAACAACAACGCATCGATGATTCAGAGCGCTGTTTGGCATTGTTTACGCGAAATAAGCAGGAGTTTTTGCGTCGGTATGTGACAATAGATGAAACTTGGATCCATCACTATACTCCGGAATTAAATCGGCAGTCAGCTGAGTGGAGAGAACAGTCGGCCGGGAAGGTTATGGCCTCCGTATTTTGGGATGCGCATGGTATAATATTCATTGATCACCTTGAAAAGGGAAAAACCATCAATAGCGAATATTACATAGCATTATTGGAGCGTTTGAAGGCAGAAATTGCAAAAAAACGGCCCCATATGTAGAAGAAAAAAGTTCTCTTTCATCAGGATAATGCACCGTGTCACAAGTCAATGGTAACGATGGGCAAATTGCATGAGTTGAACTTCGAATTGCTACCGCATCCACCGTATTCTCCAGATTTGGCCTCCAGCGACTATTGGCTGTTCGCAGACCTCAAAAAGATGCACCAGGTAAAGAGATTTGGCTCCAATGAAGAAGTGATTGCCGAAACTAACCCCTATTTTGAAACCAAAGATAAATCGTTCGGCTAGCATAGAAAAGTTAGGAAAGCGTTGGAATGAATGTATCACTCTTGAAGGAGACTATGTTTATGAATATAGAAGAATTTTGGCAAACAAATGTTGTTTTAGTAGTTAGTCCCAGGACTTATTGATCGATGTGTTATCTTGATAGTCTCCTGTTAATAACAATGAGTAAATATCTTTTTAGCGTTTGTCTTTTAACTCATAAAAAACCGCTATACGCCCCATTAATAAATTCAGACCTGAAGATGAATTTTAACTGTTATGTTGATAATAGTCAATACGTTCACTATTTATCACAATATTAATGCTGGTAAGACTGATTGAGATATTAGGCCAAAAATAAGTGTTTAAAACTAGCTATGAGACAGGGTTGGTATTGTAAACTCATTGAAGTCGGTATCATCTATCTGATGTTGGTTATTTTCGCTTATATTACTAGGATACACAGCCAATTGGTTGAATTGCATGCAATCAACCCATTCACTTGAGTTTTAGTGTTTGAGATGTGATATGTCTTTCTACTCCATTTTCCATAACATTATTAAAATCAGTGGTAATTAGTGGGAACAAGGTCTGTAAGATAAAGACTAAACCAGACATTTAACTGGCATTGATCCTGGCAATGTTACCTGTAATGTTTGAGCTGGATCTAGATTATTACGACCGAATAATGACGATAAATCAAATGTGGCAAACTTGAAAAACTCTGTTGAAAAAAGCTGTTGTTTATAATGAGTGTCAATTTTAATAATAAATAGTAATTTATTTACCTTAAGTCCGTAATTTTCCATTCTTATTATGAGCTCTTTTGCAAAAATAACATCTTCATCTGCAAACAAAACTAATCCATCATAGTATTGTGGAGAGGATACCCCTTGTTGGAACAAATACTGGTCTTGGATAGTTAGAACATCATTTTCATAAGACAAACTAGATGATGAAGGACTTGCAGTGGGAGCACTAGCTTGGGATTTATGAAGATAATCTTGAGCATCGGATTCTGAAAAAATAATACCAATAAAATAACTATTTATTGATGCATTACTTTCAGTGTATAATATGACTTAATCGGTTAATTGGTAAGCACATAAAAATGAGGCAGCTCTGATTTCACCAGAAAGTTCATTCAAGATATCGAAATTGATAATTTGGTTCGCAATATCCAAGTGTAAAATTTCGCATGGACTCCAAATTATTTAGTTGCGTTTAAAAACGTATTTTTTAAAAGTAAATAGATGATTTGTTTGGACGGCGTTACAATTTGAATTTGAACAAATCTAAGATTAATCTGAAAAGCAATTTTGAGTTTCCTTGACAGAGTTTGACTGATTTGAAAAAGCAAAAAAAATAGCTTACCCAAAAGTGATTTTGTGTCATCGAAAACATCAAAGCGGTCCATTCTTTGTAAGAACTGGTGTAATTTATGAAGATTAGCATTTTGTACGCTTTTTTGGCTCCAATAGGAAAGGACACAAGCAGTAGGATCTTGGGAGGTCATGAAGGATGGTATTATTTCTGAAGGTATCTCTGCAAGTTGCGCCAAGCCCCTCCAATCCCTAAAAAGATGAATATGATAATGAAAAACTGTCATGTATACAAAACTGTCACCTAACCTAAACAGTGGTTAATACTGTTGACAAACCTTGGAATATTATCATCTGTGAGGAACGTTTTACACGGATTAAGAAGCATTGACAAAACATTTTGTGAGTGATTTTGTAGACAAGATAATGGTATAACACTAAAATCCAAGTTATTTTCACTCATATCGAAAACAAAACGCTTCACGTCCAAATATCATAAACAAAGATTACTAATGACCACTTGATAATAAATAATCTATACATAGACAAAAATGATACCATAAATATAAAGCAATTTTGGATAGGTACTTATTAATCTAAGCGCACATTGAGACGAACAAATAATTAATTTAACGATTTCCAAATAAATTTTATATTTTAATATTATGTTGCGGCCATTATCGCATGTAAACGAGATTTTTTTCTTACTTAATTTGTGGGTTAATTAAAAAAATCCAAGACAACTTATTTTTAGGGTGCATTAGATGATATTCTGCGACAACTTATGGTAAAAGCATTAATTTGGCTCACTGCTGAATTGTTGCGCGCCTGTATCAAAGTACATAGTCAAGATCTTTCTAAGGATCTCGCAGAGCTGGTCTTTAAAAAAAATCTCACTTGAGCCAAAAATCGTTGAATGATGTTATTTTATTATCTACACAGAGGCAAAGGTAGAGGTGGATGAAAGAGTAAAAAAAATGATTGACGTAGAAACGATATCTTACTACTCGTGTTCATACTATTATGTTAGCTATCGACTTTAAAAAAACAGACCTTTCTTTTCCAGCATTCAAGAGTCTTCTTCCTGTGTCATTTTACACGTGTGACTCACCAATCTCAAGGAAAAAATGTTTTTTTCATCAAATTGACTTGTATGATTGGCGTCATCACTAATAATCTTTGCTGACGCAAGAAGCCTGCGCCGAAGAATACACGTGGCTCCAACTGGAAGACATCACAGCTGCTCCCATGCATCAATAGTAGAAGCTATAGATTTTGCCAATAATCTAACCTTCTCCAGTGATAATTCGTTAGTTTCTAATTGGGTAATCGATGAAGATCTTTATTTTCATGATCATTTATGAGTATTTTTTTTATTTGT
Source organism: Odontocerum albicorne (assembly GCA_949825065.1). Classification (NCBI taxonomy): domain Eukaryota; kingdom Metazoa; phylum Arthropoda; class Insecta; order Trichoptera; family Odontoceridae; genus Odontocerum; species Odontocerum albicorne. The sequence goes on from OX463840.1 coordinate 16,072,962, forward strand.
TCTATGATTACTTTTGTATAAATAATAAATACTGTTATTTTTAGAAAATAATCGCTTCAATTTGTGGTTACATTAAATAATTCATTACAGTAAAAACATTTTATATTTCACAAAAAATATTATGTTACACGACAACTAGTTTCTTAGTTAGTTTAAACCTACAAACTTCTTGAAGGCTATTGTAATATATTGTTGTATTGATATTTAATGGAGGTGTTTACTTTTCTACGAAAATTTAAAATAATTGAGGTGAGGGAAATTGTAAGAATGAGATAAAATATTCTTGAATGAGGCACGGAGAACATATTAAAAAGGGGACTTTTGGCATTTTTAGTTTCATAATTTATTATTTAAATTTAAATTGATATTATTTCTAATATTAAAAAGTTGTTCAACTGTAATCCTTTGTAAACATATTATAAAATTTGTAAATCATTGATTTCATCAAACTCATGATCTAATTCAATAAAATGGTTTGCAAATGGCGAGAAATTATTATGTTTCAAACTTCTTAAATGCTTCTTAATTCGTATTTTGAATCTTCTAAAAGTTTTCCTTGTGTATTTTATTTTCTTATGAGCAATCATTGCAAGTAAGTTTGTATACGTCGGTATTGCTATTTTCATAATATTTATTTTTACAATGATTTCAAAACAACTTTTTTACATGTCTGCATAAGAAAAGTGGGGACGCTCAAAATGCAAGAAGAGCCCAGGAGACACGTCGTGGTAATTTGTATGTATGTTTTATTTATCATGTTTTTATTGCTTTTGCATTTTTATATGATTCTAAGGTTCGATTTCTGCAAAAACTCATGTGATGGATAAATGTGAAAACGAATACTAATTGTATTTAAGAATAAATAATATCAACCATTTTTTATAATGATGATTATCTCTTACTTTCTGAAAAAAAACTGGACAGAGCAAAACGACGACCTTATAAGCACTTTCCAAGTGTTCAAACTTAAATACTACAAGCTTTCAATCAGTGGTGGTGGAAATTAGTTTTGGTGGAAAAATTCTTTTATTTAGAATCTCTCACTTAACTAAGCATTGAATCTCTCCCTTAACTAAACATAAAGTTGTTTGTTGGCAACTATGCCATAAGTGTTATATAATTCGCCATATCTACTTATAGCGAAGTTGACTACGGACAAACCCTGAAGATGAAAACTTCAACGTTAAGCAAACCTTGAAGATGAAAACTTTAACGTTAAGAAACGTCAGCATCATAAGCCAAATCACGCGGTACAATACTCCGAAAGACTTTACCCAACTGATGATGAAGAACCGCGAAAGTCTCAAAACAATATTTAAAATTTGTTAAGCTAGGCATTCGATTACAATCAGTAGGTTCGTTAATCATTTAAAGTAAAACTAGATTAACTATGATAACATTTTTATAATTACGAACTCTAAAAAAATCTCTTTTTAGGACTAGGACTTTTGATAATTTTGGATTTTTCGATACTTTTAGATGAATTTGAAATATTATCGATTTTTTTTAATTGTCGATCATTTTCGACATTTTGGATCTTTTTATGTTTTTGGACATATTTTTATTGATATTACAACAATATTTTGTCTACAAAACATATATGAAATTTTGGGCCGGACTGTTGAAGATTTTTTTTATTTACATTTGTATTAATCATTCTCATTATATTTTAACTTCTTTGATGCTTGTCCTGATCACACCAGCAACTGATGTAAATTGAATCGAAATATTAACCAAATTTCTGTCTATGTGAAACGTGTAATGTTTTATTTTTTGAGTCATTTACTGGACTGGTATACTTAATACATTGTCACGAATAATTTAAAACAATAAATATTCCAGTCACGATGCGAAACATACATCAAAATCACATTAAAAATATATTCCGGTATTTTGCACACTTTCTAGTAGCATTGTTATTACTTGTATATTTTTGCATGTAAAATAACCATTTTTATGTGTCATAATTAAATAATATACTTTTCTTGAGTGAGAGTATTATTCTTGAAGCTTCAAGACTGTTGATGAAAATAAATAAATGACTTATATAAGTCTCGATTCATACTTGATGACGGTCAACTCGGAGGCTTTCTTATTGCTTATTTAACATACATCTGACTATGGTGAGTAAAGACCCTATCAAACATGATGAGGTGAGGCCCTTTGTAATGGTGATTGCAGTGCAAATATTATTTAACTTACAATAAGAATTACACTTTGTTGACAATTAACTTATCATTTTAACTATACAATAGGATATTTTTTGCTTTTTATTGGCAAAATCTTTCGAGTTTCTCGATTTTTTTAAATTCCAGCTTTTCCGATTTCAATGAATATATAGCAAGACTATTCAGTCTCCCCTGATGTATAGTGAAACTCAAATATAGTTTTAATAGTTTTAAAATGGAAAAGTTTCTGTCGATTATTATTAAATCTATTACTAAACTTATTAAAAGTTAAGATATTGCACTACCATACCCGTTTTAAAAACGAATTAAAAAAAATCTAGAATAACATTCGCAGCCTTTCCATACTTTTCATGCCAAATTTGGATGAAGTTAAGGCATGCTTAAGTTAACTTACGGCCAACCTCTACATACATAGTTAATATGAGGACTGACTGATTAAACGGGAATCTGGACTATAACTGTTTATAATTTGTGACACATTCATAATATGTTTTTAAAAAATCTAGTAAATTGTACTCGTATTGTTTTGAAAATCCAAAAAAATTACTAGTAAATTTTAAACAATTTCCTTAACTTTTCTTGAAAAGATGGGAAATGCATATTTTAGATTTATTGATTTGACATTGCATAATTTACCCAAGTTACAAGAAGATAATAATGAAGTTTTAAAATTGTCAGATATAATTTTTAAGTTATCAGAAAGTTAAAAAAATATCAAACCCACAAAACTCATTATGTTATTATATAATTGAAAATATTGAACGATATTGCCTCGTTCTTATATGTGCAAAAACACTCAATCGATTGACATTTTATTTTATGGCCAAATTGGGTTTTAAAAATATATGTAAAGTCGGTCACACGTTTGTTCAATACAGTAGGTACTGTTCCATGAAAACTGCGCGTAAATGAAAACCGCTTGAACGGAGTCATTGAATGCTTTGTAAAATAGGTGATCTTTTACATATTTTTCGATATTCTGTTCATTTTTCGTTAAAAAAGCTTTAGTTATTTTTTTAATAAGTCAATATATGTAAGTGGTTACTGATAACTTATTGAAATTGACGAATGTTATGTAAGCGGTTACTGATAACTTATTGAAATTGACGAATGTTATGTAAGCGGTTACTGATAACTTATTGAAATTGACGAATGTTATGTAAGCGGTTACTGATAACTTATTGAAATTGACGAATGTTATGAGTTATTAAAGCTATACCCCAAATCACATTAGCTACTATGATGAACAATGTTGTTTAGTTCGAGGAAGGTATTTAAACCAAATTATTTTTAAAAAAGGATTAACAAAAATGTACAAATTACTGAATTTAGTATAAACACGTTATTTTTAATTTTAAAAATAATAAAAAAGTATTTAAAGTTATTTTTGTAGCAAAATTCATGTCCCACTCTGTATAAATGTGTGGAATACTATATATCATGAGTAAAAAGTTCATTTTTCATAAAAAAATAACATAATACGATTAATTTTACAAAACATGAATTCTTTTAATTTTTAATGAGTATAATACAGTGGACACAAAGCTGACTTGCGTGTGATAATAGATAAATGATGAGAGATGGGCGTTGTCTTTTGCGAAAAATCAAAATGCGTGTTCAAAACAATTTGCGAAAAATATAATAATTTTTCTGTTTACGTTATGTTTGCGTTGATTAAGCTTTAATATTTTGCGAGATAATTTCTGAAGTATTTATCTATGAATATTATTTCGTCAATAAACTTTATTTTTAGTAATCATGGAAAAAAGTAATTACGAGTATATTTTGCAGGCGGCATTGACCGTTCTGATATTCTGGAACTTGTTAGACTCCGTGTACTGACAAGGAACACGAAACATATTTATCAGATATACTTATGATCGTATAACCAAGTGTAATTATTTCCATAAATCTGTGATTATTAGATGTCAACGACTCGCAGATGACATTACCATGATAGTGGATGTTTTTCACTTTAACATGAATGTTTTCGATTTTTCTAATTGATGTATATTTTTCAGTACACTATATTTGCTGAAACTTTTTATTTTTCCTCTTTTTCAACTTGTTTTTTTTATATCAAAATTGTTTCTCAGCCACATCTGATAACATATGTACAAGTATTTCCTAAATAGCAAAATAATTTAACTTGGCCTAACCTTTTGTTGATAATTTTCCGTCACACTTTTCAACTACAGTGAATTGGATAATATCGATTTTGCGACATAATTTTTTTTTTGACACATCTTATACAAGTTGCTTATTATTAATTTTATATAATTATTTTTTATTTTCTGCTTAATATGCCAAGTCATCAGTTACGGCAGTCTACACACTCGTATATCCCCTTTTGATGTTTTTAATGTCACCCATTGCTTTTTGGGATTCTTTAACACGTGAGTCTATATAAATATTGAATATGCAGGGTAACAAAGCATATCCTTGTTTCACATCTTTTGTAACATTCAATCATTAAATAAAAGCACCGTTCACTCTAATGCAAGCTCTTCTCTCTAATACAGGAAAAAAATACTCACATTTTTTCTTTGGCATGGGTCTATATGAATATTGAAAGTTGCATTACACATCCTTGCTTCTTCTCTTTTGTGATAACAAAGATATCTTAGACATTTACGTCAATTTTATACCTTCCAATTCTGTTTTCATAGAATATTGATAATAATCAAGACATTATAAATTGTGAAGTGTCCAATTATTCATTGTAAAATATATATGTAGTTGTAAAAATAAACCGTTAAAAAAAGATTTGTCAATTATCGAGATATTTAAAAAAAAAAGGCTGGACAATTTTTTTATTAAATTCACTTGTAACCGGTCATTGGAGTTAAAAGGTGAAATCTGTTTTAAAACACCAATATTTTATTTGAATTTGCTTATAATTTGTGAATTCGTATTGCATCGCCAGTCGTTTGTCCTTGTGCTTATTTGCCGTTTCCTTGTTTTTATTTGATATGTGCATACTTTCAACAATTTAATGAGCGGAGATAATATAAGATTTATACAACTCGAGGTATAAATTGAATATAAACTAACAGAATGTTTAAAACCTGTGTATACTCGAAAAAAAATAGCAAAAACGTTATAAAATAGAGGAATTATTGGCTGAGTTTACCATATCAAATTTTGTACATTTTCAACCGTCTTAAAGCCAAAAGCCGATATATCGGCGTTGCCGTTTTGATGAAAAATGCCTTGACCGATATTTTGACTTCCGGAATGTACTCGTACTATTCATAATAAATTTTCAACTTATTTGATTAATTAAATGATATTTTTATGGTAGGAAATATTTAATATATGGTATACTACAGAAGAATATACGAGTATGCGTTTTCGTTTTGCATACATTCATACCATCACGCCATTTCCCTGTCGGGGCAGGCAGAGAGGACATAGCGCCAGACTTTCCTATCTCGACAAACATCCTTCGCCTCTTCCACATTCATACTCCTTCTATTACAACTTACTACGATTTCTCTGACTTTCTACGTTTCCTTCTTTCAGAATATCATTCACTTTATCCAACCATACTTTCCTTGGTCTTATCTGTTTTGTTGGTCTTTCTTCATTCATTCGTTCCATATGCCCAAACCATCTCAGAGTACTTTATTCCATCTTATTTAACACATCAAGCTGAAGTTCGAATTCGTCTCTTATCACTTCAATCCATATTTCGTCATTCCGTATTCTTCTTAATAAGCGCATTTCTACAGCATTTATTCGGTTCCTATCAGTATTTTCCCCCTCCGCGTTTCACTTTCGTACATCAAAGTTGGCATCAAAACACTATTGTGGACTATCAATCTTAACAAATTTTGATACTGTTCGCTTCGAGTATATATGTTTTCGTTTTACGTTTGGCGTAATTTTGTACCAGAACCCTAGTTACTGTTTTGACATGTTTATTCAGTTCCCTTTTAATTTTTTAAATCTTTCAATTATTTTATGTTCAATAAAACTCAAGTGTTTTTATTATCCCTAAAGCATGAAAATATTTTCATAATGATAATTTTTTTAAATTATTTTCTGATTATAATTTTATTATTATTATATTTTTGACAAGTTTCAATTAATGGAAAACTATTTAATTTAAGTTTGGTTGTAAAAATACATAAAATACAACGCTATCTTTATTATCAAAATTATCAATGGAATAAATAACAATTTCATAAAAAACAATTCCAACGTACTGGCCAGAAACACCCCTGGCACTCGTAACATATTCCAACGTACTGGCCAGAAACACCCCTGGCACTCGTAACATATTCCAACGTACTGGCCAGAAACACCCCTGGTACTCGTAACATATTCCAACGTACTGGCCAGAAACACCCCTGGTACTCGTAACATATTCCAACGTACTGGCCAGAAACACCCCTGGTACTCGTAACATATTTCAACGTACTGGACAGAAACACCCCTGGCACTCGTAACATATTCCAACGTACTGGCCAGAAACACCCCTGGCACTCGTAACATATTCCAACGTACTGGCCAGAAACACTTCTGGTACTCGTATTTCTCGTCAGTACATTGAAAATCTATCGGTAACTATAGGAGTTAAGGAATGAAATAATTACACATAGTGTTTCAGGAACCACCCATCAAATCTGAAATAATTCCAATAATAATTGCAAACGTTAATTCATATTTTTTTTCTAGGATTTTATAATTTCAGAAAAGTTCATCATATTTGCTGAGAAAGCCATATAATACAAAATAAGTGATAATTAAATTCCCACGGCACTTACTTCCTCGTCATTCTTTTCTGATTTAGAACAATTGAACTAGGTTTTTAATGCACTCATTTGCTGTGAATTTACAATGAACTTTATTCCCGCATCCGCATTCTTAGTATGGTTTACGGTACCATTATTTAAGACCAGGGCCTTTGATGCTTCATGTGTGATGTGGGTGAGGCACGCAGGCGATTATTCTTGTAGGGCTGGTATCAACGTTTTATAAAATATAATAAAACATAAAAATGCAAAAAAAACTATTATGATTTCTTTTAAGTTTCCCCTAATAGTAAAACTAATTCTAGAAGTAGTAATAGTAATAATAATAATCTTCTGTTATATTAATTACCTGATGATATGACCCCGAAAATGAAACAAAACATACTGTGACCGTGAAGTGAAAATGAAACAAAACTTACATACGGATGCAGAAGCTACTGTGTAACGTGAGTATTCCAATTTTGAAATAAAAACTAAGCAAAATGAGTCGCCAGCTAGAAGGTAGGTACTTGCAATATTAAATTAGATAGTTTATTTTTTAAACTTAACATGTGTTTAGTAGTTTTGTACAAAACAAATTAAAATACATTTATTACTATTCGCACATTCCGTGTACGTGTGCATTGAAAAATAAGGTATTAAGTAAAATATCCCACAATTTGACGATACTTTAAAGTTACTAAGTGCGAAGCAACCTCGATTTTTCTTGACGTTATAATACATAAAATAAGTAACATTCGGTATAAACTTTTAAACTTTGTACAAAAACAACCGTTTTATAATACCTGGATGATTCAGATTGACAGAATAAGAGTTTACATCTGATAGATAAAGTATAAATGTCGCAATAAGGAAACAATGCTGATGTAAGAGAGATGAGCCAGGATAGGATGACCAAGAAAATATATACACGTATGGCTGAATAAAGAGGAGCAAGGGAAAGAGGATGTCCAAGAGTTCCATGGAAGGAGCATGCTAGTCAACTATCAAAAGAGGGTTAGGCGAAAAGTATGAAGAATAAAAAGAGTCGTATAATAAAATTGTGGATATGGGAAAGGCGATGGAGATTTGTAAGGACCATAATGTGTAGCGTTAGATCCTTTCTGCCTATGCCGTAAGGTTATGACGTGATGGGATAGAAGGTAAGTAGATATTGCAATTGACAAGAATTACGTCATCATTTTTTCATATGCTTGAATGGGGTGCATTCAGTACTAATAATATATTAATAATATTAATAACAACAAAGTATGTAAACGTATAATTTTTAAATAACATATATATGTAAGGCAATGCAAAAGAAAATGCATTAACAGAGAAGTTATCCAAATGTGTTGGGCTCACCTCATAACACCCAATTATAAACTGAAACATGTACAAAAATGTTGAAAAGTTATTTTAACACGTCAGTTCCCTATTGCGATAGATAAAGGAAACCAATTTCTCGTTTCTTCTATCCTGGCATATGTATTTTGTTATACATTTTTCGACTTTTTTAATCTTTTAAGTCTTTCTTCTTTAAAAAGAAAGATTCATTCGGTTACGCCAAGTTCTCATATTTTCTACAATATATTATTCAAATTGACCTTTTTCTAAAAATATTACACAATTTAATACTTTCTTTATATGATATAGCTAAACTAAAAATAATAATAAATTGATGCTTTTTCGAGTGCCGATTAGAGAGTGAAATTTCTATCGTGAAACTCAACCCTAATTAAGACAAAAACATTCTTATAAATTAAATTATTATAAAATCTAATAACTCACCACTAAAAATAAAAAGTAGTAGCTGTGGTCATTAGATTGCGAACGTTGTAAATAATATTATGTATTATAAAAAAATGAGATTGATTACTGTCACAACTCAGTTAAACAATGAAATTAAGTTAAAAAAAGAGAAGTCTTCTATAAAATGCATGCACTTAGATGAATACAGAAGGTGACAATGTATGACAGAATATTTAATGAAGTGATTAGGGATGAATGTGAAATTAAGGCTGATGTGTTGAGTAAGATAAAAAAATGCAATCTTTGATAGTTTAGGCACGTGGAACAAATCAACGAAGAAAAAGTAACAAAACAAATATACAGTGCAAATGTGAGCAGAAGGCGTCGTAGAGAAAGACCAAGGAAATATTGGTTGGTTCAAGTGAATGATATTTTGAATGAAGAAAAAGTAAGAAGTTAGAGAAATCATAGGATATGTATGGAAGTGGAAAAGTTCTCTTTGCCTACCCTAGTAAGGAAACAGCGTGATGGTATTATTCAAAAGACTTTCAGAATTACTTCTCTAAATACGAATATGTGCAAACCATCTAAAGATTCCATTCTTGAGTCTATTTACAACATCAGACTGTTAACGAATATTTGTCATTAATAAGATTTTTCTGATTTTTAAAGCCATTTTACTATCACATATCGGAAGGTTGTTGGGGACCGCAATCTGGAACTCGCGGGTGCGTATAATACTACTAGCGATGCCCCTGTTTTTAGGGTCATGTGGAGTGGAAGTCAAGATTATAAAACGCAAGCCAGCATTTACGGTAATTTTGACCACACGACCTAAATAGCAGGTTACTAAAATTTGCGAATCGTTACGATGTTCTGAAAACCGACGAAAGTTAAACACGTGATGGTAAGCGATGTAGTACGCTCAGTCTCGACCCCCAAGGTTTTTGGTTGGTTGGAAGATTTTGACAATAAGGCAATATTGTATTGTATTATATTTTATTACACTTTTGTTATATACGAGAATATCGTAAGTGAAAATAGATTGCAGTCATTAAAATAATCGGTACAAACGGAAATCGATAAGACGATACAATTTATTCGCTTCTAATGATACTTTGATTTATAATTGGATGTACTCGTATATCGTTGCTGCACCTCGTAGTCGAGGATTCTCTCGTCACTCCAATGTCAATTCAGTTGGAAAGCGAAGCTGTGTCGTGGAGTATGTTTTTTTTAAACGAGTGAGACGTTGCACATCACATTGTTGCTCACTGACCAAACGGCTGAAATGGATCTGATAGTACATCGAAGTGAGACGACCAGAGCACACCGACATGTTTTTTTCTCTAATTTTTTTTTAAAGAATCGATATGACCAAAGTCGTAGGTATAAGGATACATGACCAACGTCATAGGTATTCTTATATCCCCAAATACTAGGCGGAAAAAACGCATGTGTTATTCGAGGGGAGTAGAACAAACGACCTTTTGCACGGAAGTCCAGTGCGTTATTATATTGGATCAAATATATGCCAGTGCTATACATTATCTAAATATATATTTCGTTGGTGGCCGTAATGTGTAAACGGTAAACATTCATGCTAAGCAAGTGGGCGTCCCAGATTCGATTACTGGGGGATTCACTTCTGAACTGGTTTTTCTCTTAGATCATTTTACATGTAAAATTATGCTTTTTTGTAGCTTACATGCTAGATAACCAGATGGCGCTCTAATCAGTGTCCAGCAACTTTTCTTATTTTCTGTTGATTTAATTATGAAACGCTCTTGAGGTGATCGTAATGAGAGATACAGCGCTATAACAAATTATCTAAAAAAAAGAACCCAACGAGCAAAACACACATTTTTAGTTCATTTGGATTATCAAAAAAAATGTGTAGAACAAGCCACGTGCATAAATATCACACTTGTAAAATTAGTACTATTTGGTTAAATTAAGTCTTCAAATAATTCAATATTCGTCTTTAATATTCTTAATTTTCCCGCCGCCCCCTCTTATCTCACCGAAAATTTTCCGATTATGGACTTGCGCACATGAATTTATGTAAATATTAAGCATCCAGCGTGACATAACACATCCTTGTTTTACCCCTTTTGAAATATTCCACAATTCAGTCAAGGGTAAAATGATACCTACGTATAACAGATGTATGAGTATCCTTATTCCTCGAAAAAATGTCCATACTATTCGAGGGGCGAAGACAGCACGGTAATGACGAGAACATATTTATAAAATTTGAATAAAATTAAATCCACCCCTGTTTAACTCCATCTTGATTGTTGCAAACGACCCATAAAGTTCATTACTCTACTCTGAATTATTCATTTATTCTTACATTTCTAGCCGTTTTTATATTTTAATTGAACACTTCAGAAGTAAAATAAAAACAAGAAACGTAAAGAATATAATGCTTATATCTTTACGGTTAACACAAACTAGTGTTACTATTGATATTTGTTCCTGGGAATGAAATATTTCTATGTTTTATGAATAATGGAAATGGTACTCATTGAATCTTATAATCTGAATTATTTTCTTGCTTGAGATTCAATTGCCACTTATTCTAAGAACACTGAAGAACAGACTACGAATTGTATAGCCTGTTCTTGTTACTGTATTAATTAGTCGTGTTGTAACAGTATGAAGACTATTGTTAGTTATGACAACGCCTAGTTGAAAAAACACATTTTTTCTAGCTCAAGGGTTGCGGGATCAAATTCATTTTGGAGCCCCGATTAAAAAAAAAAAAAAAAAAATATATATATATATATATATATATATATATATATATATATATATATATATATATATATATATATATATATATATATATATATATATATATATATATATATATATATATATATATATATATATATATATATATATATATATATATATATATATATATATATATATATATATATATATTAGGTGTACAAATAAGTTTCCGCCGTTTTTTATAAAAAAATGGGCATTTATTGTGAAAGAACGGAACCTCATGTTTTATTCGAAGTAGTACCCATCGCTTGCCACTACTTTTCCCCATCTTTCTGTCAGCATACGAATACCGCGTCAGTCATCATCATCATCTTTTGAGGCTATCCACGAATCGACTCAATTTTTGGTATCTTCATATGATGTGAAGTGCTGCTCAGACAGGCCATGCGTCATCGATCAAAACAAGTGGTAATCAGAAGGAGCAATGTCTGGTGAATACAGCGGGTGGGGTAAAACTTCTCAATTGAGTGTTTCCAAATAGGTTTTGATCGGTGCCGCAACATGTGGACTAGCATTATTATGCAGGAGAATAATTTTGTCGTGTCTGGCGTAGTAGTGGGCGCGCTTTTCCTCGAGTGCTCGACTCAATCTCATCAATTATGTTCGGTAGACAGCCCCAGCAATGGTTTCATTCGGTTTGAGCAACTCATAATACACGACACCAAGCTGATCCCACCAAATACACAACAAGATTTTTTTCCATGAATATTTGGCTTAGCCGTAGATGTTGAAGCATGACCAGGGGATCCCCATGATTTCTTCCTTTTTGGATTATCATAATGGATGCATTTTTCATCACCAGTGACTATATGGTGCAGAAAACCCTTTCGTTTATGCCTGGCAAGCAGCATTTCACATGTGGAAAATTGGCATTCAAAGTTTCTCCGTGTCAGTTCATATGAATCCCAATTTCTTTGTTTTTGAATCATTCCCAATGATTTTAACCCATGTGAAATTGCTTGTTGAGTCACTCCTAATGTAAGTGCAAGTTCTTCTTGCGTTTGGCACGAATCTTGATCCAATAATACTTCCAATTCCGCGTCTTCGTACACTTTCGGCCTTCCGCTACGTTCTTTGTCTTCGATGTCAAATTCACCGTTCTTAAACTTTTGAAACCACTCACGACAACTTCTCTCACTTAAGGCAGCCTCACCATATGCTTCTACAAGCAATCGATGCGCCTCAGCTGCAGATTTCTTCAAATCGAAGAAGTAAATCAAAAGTTCCCGCAAATGACGCTTATTCGGCTCAAAACTTGACATTTTCGAACACAAAAAAATATGTTATACTGATAAAAATTCACTAATATTTCAAGGTCATGTTGTTGACAGATGTCCAACCTTACGATAATGACATTTTACATCTGACAATTTTAACCATAACTTACTGGTGGCGCCAACTTTTGTCAAACGGCGGTGACTTATTTGTACACCCAATATATATATATATATATATATATATATATATATATATATATATATATATATATATATATATATATATATATATATATATATATATATATATGTATATATATATATATATATATATATATATATATATATATATATATATATATATATATATATATATATATATATATATTATATATTATATATATATATATATATATATATATATATATATATATATATATATATATATATATATATATATATATATATATATATATATATATATATATATATATATATATATATATATATAATATATATATATATATATATATATATATATATATATATATATATATATATATATAT
>OX463840.1:16086427-16271427 GCA_949825065.1 Odontocerum albicorne
ACATTACAAGACTGCGGTGGTGGGTCTTACGAATATGGAAAGAGAAGCAGTAGCCAAGAAAAGATATGCGAAGGGCCACAAACTCACACGGTGATGGTAGAAGGCGCCTCTGGACTGCACCACAGGCACGGCCCAGAGGATGACGAGGATGATGACGTGCCGCAGTCTTGCGGGCCCATCCGGATCAGAAACCTGGAGGATCTGATCCGACAGCTGGAGCACCACTCGTCCCGGCACATGAGTCCCAGCGGCTCGGAGGACATCCGCATGTCGGAGACTGAGACAGATCGTCACTACAGGCTAGACAATTCGGCGCCTTGCAGCGAATCATCGCAAGGGTAACTATCCATCTTATTATATTCAAAATATTTTTTATACATCTTTGGTCAACTTAAAAAAAATTATTATATCGCAAAGAGGAAAGAATAATGCCAGGAGAGGCCATAACGTAGGAAATCCCCAATGATCGAACATCATTCCGTGAATGGAAGAAGCTTGTGTGCAAGCTGTTTCACTTCAGTAATCACAGTTTTGATATATCAAACCCAGTTTCGATAGCAAGGAGGTCAATCTTCCGAGAGTATCGACAATTTTAACTTTCTGTAACCTTTCGTTTGACAAACTTGAAAAAAATGTGTTGCTTAATAGCGCTTTTATATTTGTGATAAACAACATATAAGACACAGAAAAACAAAAATTCAGATGTCATGTGACCTGAAAATAAAATCAATCTGGAAGTGAATCCACCGGGAATCGAACATTAAGTCAATGCTAACAGTAAGACCACGATCATCGACTATATGAAATTCCTCGTGAATTGTATCGTTAGCTTGAAATCAAATGCTGTACGTAAAATATTTTAGCATTTGATTTGATTTAAATTCATGTATTACATAAATATGTAACTGTGTCCACGTTTTCTTTTCCATCTATCTTCTTGGTATTCTTACCTCTTGGTTATATGTCCTGGTATTATTATTAAATCTTTGTGATATGTTATATCTCCTAGTATTATTCATACCTCTTTGCAATATGTTATACCTCCTAGTATTATTCATGCCTCTTTGCAATATGTCATATCTTCTGGTATTATCATAACTGCTTTATAAGGCACCAACTTCGAATATGAGTAATTACCTCTTTATATTAAATTAAGCTTGTGTATAAAAGTCACGGGGAGGATTTAGTTGGTAACACTCTTGTCTTCTTTACGGAGATCTGGGTTTGATTCTTAAAGAAACCCAAAGAAGGTCGAAGTCTGTTGTTTTTCACATGTAAGTTTTTTAACATATTACCTTTAAGAAATTTTCACTTCACAATAAGCTCGCTAAGTTATTCAATTTAATACGGCGTAAAGAATGTCCTTTAAATTTTGTTGAAAATATTACACCAATCATTAGAAAAAATCTAGCTTATATAATTCTATGAAAATAAGGTACACAGCAACATAATTTTTCCAAATATTTTAACACTTTTTTTTCAAATAATAATCAAATTCATGCATACGAATAAATAACAAAACAAACGGTTCAATGTTTTACTGCTTTTTTATAATTACACATTGCCAACAATTTCTTTTTTTGACAATAGGCAACCACTTCAAAACTTGAACTTTTGACAATAGGCAACCACTTCAAAACTTGAACTTTTGACAATAGGCAACCACTTCAAAACTTGAACTTTTGACAATAGGCAACCACTTCAAAACTTTTGACAATAATAAGTGACAAATTATAAGTGAACCAATTCGCTTTTCATTAAAAATACCGTATCATACAAACAAGCTGATAAATAAATGTACGAGTATACGAAAACCCCCAATGTTTTGATGACTACGCTGACCTAGTTAATAAGACGATTGACTTCCGCTTAGAGGTTTCGGGTTTGATTCCCGGCGGTGCTCAAAAAAAAAGTGTGCCCAGTCTGGTAAAAGAGTTAGCAATTTTCACACCAGCCGAATACGTGTAAGAGTTTTGTTACCTCTTTATGTGCGGTAAAGTTTCCAACACAATCACGAATCCCGAGTTCCGTGCTTGATTTAGTGGTTCTAAGCCCAAAAAAGCTCGATTTCTGCGGTCGAAGACATTGTTGTCTCCCAGCATTACCATTTTGGATATGTTGAAGGGTATCATAAAGAAGAAGAAGACTAAATATAAATTTACCGACTCTTGAAAATATAAGTAAAGTATATATTTACGAACACAGCACTCGTTATGATCAGAATGGAAAATGCAAAGTAACGTTTAATATTCAAGGGAGTTTCCCCAAAAATCAATATGCAAGACCATGTCCGAGCCGTGCTTTGAAGAGAACCAGCGCCGGTATACAGTCGTACCATCAGCAATACTTTCACCACAAAATCTTCTTATTTACAATTAGTTTTTCTCTACATTTTTGTTAATAAGACGACCTTTTTGGTGACCTACATATATGGCCTAGTTTGTATGTGCATACAGAATATTTCCATTAGCAATACTTTCATCTTCTTGCTTTTGATTAGCTTTTCGCTACATATTGTTAATAATACGACCTTTGTTATGGCCTATGACGTAACTTCTATGGCCTATGACGTATTTTTATGTTAGCAATGCTTTCATCCCATTATATTTTAGTTATTGATTAGTTTTTCTCCACGTTTTGTCAATAATACGATCTATTGGATGACTATGGCCTATTTTTATGTTTGTACATAGTAGTCTTATTAGAAATGGTGAATGGCATAAAATGACATTAAAACTTCGCAGATATTGGCCAACGTTTTTCTGGGGAATAAATTGCTACATGGTACATACTTACAGCTATCAGGTGGTATTATATACAACGAAAGGACAATACAAGACAATAATTGATATTGGCGTAGTATAATACAATGTTTGTGAAACATTTAAACTTATATCAAGACTACTTGTCTAATAGTTAGCTATCTATCTTATTGGGTTCGATTCCCATATTCCATTTAAGGATATTCGGAAATCATATTTTCTTATTTATTCCTTACTTTTATTTTGATTAATCTAATTTTTCAGCGCCGTGGTCTAATCGTTAAAATGTGCTTACCATCTAGATATCCAAGATTTAATTCCTGATACATCACAATGCTGGACTGATTTTAATTACTAAGATCTTTTTTATCTGATTATTTTAGTATCGCTTTCTAATAGCTGCTTAACACTAACTCTGTAAGCGCTTGTAGATTTTTACGAAATTATGCTTTATAAGTTATAGTTTTTTTCAGTTCTGAAATATCACGCTTATTTTGGGTCATTAAATATAGATATATCTAATGTATTATTGTATGACGCTTACATTGTTTTAAAGTACAACTTGGCAGATTTATTTGCCGTGAAGCAATATCTTCCAACAGACCAGAAACGTGTTAAACAAGCCTTAAGTGAAAACAAGACTGGAACCTTTTTTTTTAATGTATGGGTACCAATGGGAATCGAATCCATAACCCCCGGGTCGAAAACGGGGGTCTTATCAACTTGATATTATTTCCACGTATATATATATACTGTAAACCAATCAGCATTTAGAAATTACGAGTATTATAAATTATTCTTTCTAAAATATGTTTACTTACTACACACAGAACTGACCTTATATTAATTTTTTTGGGTATTTCTATCATAAAAAAATTATATGAGAATTTAGGGTTCTATGAAAATTCAAATTTAAGTACGAGTTTATTAGCTGTTATGAAACCTTTATTTATGAAACCAAAACAACAAAATCTCCATTCATATGAAAACAAGGCTTTGAGTGTTTATTTTTCACATGAGCAAATCGGAGGCTGGCAATATTATATTATATTTCAAATCTTCTACATACGTAGCATTGTTTCTGAATAGTCATTGATTTTTTCAAAATATATATTTTTGATGAAAAGATCTTATAAAATTTACAAGACTGACCTTTACCATATACTCGTGGAATGTCTAGTAAGAGCTTCAGATAAAAAATGGTCATTCAATAAACAATCAATGATTTCTATGGACCACAAGTTGTATCCAAATATACATTTATTCATATAAATTGCCACTTTTTTCGTCTTTTATTTGTTTGAAATAGAGAAGTTAACAAATTAAAATAAAATATTTATTCAACTTAAGAAATTTTCATAATTTTTTTTTATTCTTTCGGAAATTTGTACTATAATTATTTTCTAACCGGTGTTAATTTCCTTTCAAATTTGAATAAAAAGTATTTCTTAATTTTTATTGCCTTGTCCAATAATAATAATAAATAAAATCTTTGAAATATATTTTTATTGAATGTTTTATACTTTCGTTACATGTAATACAACTGGCTTTCAACGGAAATCGATCCCATAGTCTCCAGGTTCAAAAGCAGGTGTGTCACCAACTAGCCCGCGGAAGCTTAACACATATACAAAAATCATCTGAGCAAATAAAATCTTAATAACACTGAACTAAAATTGATTTTGTTTTTACACTTAATTTAATACCTGCTATCCCTCGGCTCTTCAGGGGGGGCTGATATTGGTTTGTTACGAAAGCAATGCTGATGTCTGTAAGACAGAGCCTTTGATAAATTCTTAATCTTCAGGGGGGGCTGATATTGTTTTGTTACGAAAGCAATGCTGATGTCTGTAAGACAGAGCCTTTGATAAATTCTTAATCTTCAGGGGGGGGCTGATATTGTTTTGTTACGAAAGCAATGCTGATGTCTGTAAGACAGAGCCTTTGATAAATTCTTAATCTAAGGTTTCATCCATGAAATTTCAGTTTTAGAAACGTCGTTTTTAAACGTAGTCACAAAAGTATTTTACTACCTACTTTTATGTATGGAAGTGAAACGTGAACAAAAAATAAATTTTCAATATAAAGTTTAATCCATTCATTTCAGTTTGAGAAACGTAGTTTCTCATACAATTCTTTGAAGAAAATACTGGAATATTTTCGTATTTTGCAAATAAAGTGTTCTATTGTGAATTGCGTTTGCACCCGTGAACTAGTCAATAGAATGCAATTGAATTGATGCCTTTTGTAGCTTTATTTACACACTCTGTGTTCAGTTTTCACGCAATGAATTCTAAATATTTTGTACCCCGCAACTTCAGTAAATATCCTGGTTTACTATTCTGGCAGTGAAAGGAAATATTATTCAAGAACCATTGCACACTGGAATATTTCTATAAGATTCGTATTTACTACAAAATAAAATAAATCCAAACACACATTTGCATCTTTGAAAATAATAAATTGAATTTTCAACAAAGGGCAGTATCAAAATCATGTAATAAGTCCAAAACAGTATTTTAAACCAACATTGGTGTATGGAAGTGAAACGTGGATGTGGAAAAATCTGAAAAGAGCCGAATAAATGCGTGCACTGAAAAAATACATGGGGTGATAATGTATGAATAAATAAGAAATGAAATGCGTGAACTTAAGGCTGATGTGTTGAGTAAGATGAAGAATAGCACTCTGAAATGGTTTGAGCACGTGGAACGAATAAACGAATGAACAAAAAAACGCTAGTAAAACAATTTTGACTGAAAGGCATTGTAGAATACCAAGGAACGTAACATATGGTTAGTCAAGTGAATAATATTTTGAAAGTAAGAAATGTACGAAGTAAGTGAAATCTAAGATGGTCTGGCGATCTTTCCTCTTTGCTTACCCAGCAAGAAAACGGCGAGATGGTATGTATGGTATGTATGTGCTGACGTTTGTTCCAATAAAATTGTATTTCAAGATTTCTCAAGTTGTTTGCGAGCGTCGTCTAGTCAACATTTAAAGGGTTATTTCGTTTAATTGACTAACAATACTCAAAACTATTTTACAATATTTTTTAATAAAATTTATTCTTCTCCTTTATTACTAGTGACAACATTACTAGTAACAACGAGTCTTTCCATGAAGAACGCAACAAACGCATAAATTTATAAATTTAGTGCAGCATTATTTTAAAGTCTATGAATACATTTTAGTCAACCATCATTATTTTTAAAGTTGGTGCCTTAAAAACGTTAACCATATATAAATTGATTAAAAATTATATTTATGGTATATTATGGGCCGATCTTCGTGATCAAGTTCAATAACTATTTATTTCGCTACATAACTAAACATTTATAACTTGGAACTATAAAATTTTACTACTATACATAAAATACTCACATTTTCAACAATTCAATAAAAGTCTATGAACCTCTTTTTAACCTAAAAACCTTTATTCTGTAACCAATACTTCTGCGTCGTGACCTCAGTGCTGAGGTTCGCAACCCATACTAAAACTGATGTATATTGTGCACACTTTTCTTCAGTTCTCTCAGCATTCCGCTATCATCAGAGTTTGTGACAAAGGCAGGCCCAGAACACTTCCAGCCCGTTTCGTTCATCTGGTTGTTCTAGCGCACAGGTGATCTGTTTATACCCCTATAATCCTCTACATTACTAGTGACAATGAATTTTCCATGTCTTCCAAGCACAAAATGGGACCGAAGAACTAAAAAAATATTATTACTTATCACACTCATAAGTGACGTTTTCTCAATTTACTTTTAATTCTTTCCGCTGGGTATATTTCCTTAGGCCGCCTTGAACTCTCTTTTCCGTGACATGGTCATCTGACTTTATCAATAAATACCCTAGTCAAGTCAATATGACGAGAACCCTGCCAAAATATATTTCAACCAATCGAATAAGGGGGTTTACTTAGTTTCAGACTTTTATTCAAATTTTGACGTCTGTCTCATAACATAACTCACAACGTTCCATTGAGAATTCTTATTTCAACAGCTTGTATTCTTAGTCGTACATTTTCGAAAAATGTTCAATGTTCATACCCATATTGTCAGAATTGTCCTGTTATTCTTCTTTATCGCGAGCTCAATGCTGAGCGTCACGATCCTCAGCTATGTCTGGAACTTGGTGCATCACCTGTCTCCATCCCACCAATCCTGGGGCTTGTTTGCAATGCTTAAAGAGTGTATTGTTAACTCCTTTATTTGGTCCGTCCATCTTACATGACACCATCCACTTGCTCGCTTTCTATTAAGTGTTCCCATGATCGCCAGCTTCTCCAAACATTCGTTATTTTTTTGTGGCAACTTTTCTGGTGCGCCTTGCGGTCACTAGAAAACAAAGTATCTGCCTCCAACACCATATATCGAAGGCATCTATCATGTTTCTTTCTTTATTTCTCGTCATCGTTGTTTCCGCTGCACCCAGTGCTATGGAAATATTGGAGATTGACCTGTATACGTTAAGACTTGAATAAAGGTTTAAAATGAAAACTCCGACTTCCTTATCAAGTATTTCAACAGTTAATTACATGAATACCCTTCCATTTTCAGTAGTCGATGTCGTGGAAGGCCGGAAGACGACGCTCGATTTGTATACGGCCGATACAGGCACCCATCACAAAGAGCACCGCCCCCGCCTCACGTGCCGCACGCGGGTCACTCGGGGCACTCGGGACACTCCGGGCATGGGGCGCACGCCCCGTACCCGCCCCATCACGCGCTAAGAGCACCCTCGCCGGGGCGCGCGGGCGCCGGGTCGGGTCTGAGGGGCGGAGCGCCTCCACCGCCGGATGAAGAAGCTCTATACGAAACGGCAGACAGAGAAAGGGCGTCAGATCCACATAGAATGCGAGATCCACAAGATAGCGAGAGGTAAATAATCCATCATATTGTTATATTCGTTATAACTTGAAAAAAAAACGCCCATAAACAAGATAACCAGCCGATCGAAATTCCTGTAAAGATTTTTAACATATATCAAAATACTGAAAATAAATATACGTATCTTAACAGATAAAAAAAATGTTATTAAAATTTTATTAACATTACACTAAATATAGTTATGAACGAGTATATTAACATTGCACTAAATATAGTTATGTACGAGTATATGAAACCAATTATTACTGATATTGTTGTCATCGTTTCCTTATATGTACGAGGATTGTATGTACGAGGATTAATAATTCCGTATTTAATTTTTTGATACGTTTCATAACATCAAACGATAAATGACAGATGGATTATTAAGAATGCCAAATTCTGATGAAGATGTTTTATCAGACTCAATACAAGAATTGTGATAAGTTTTTTTTATAGTATAACAATAAATTGTGATTTATGTTTCATAACATAAATTGTAAAAATGGTATATTTATTATCTTTATCATCAACAAAGTACCTGCCATTTAAAACTCGCATTGTTATTGGTGTGTTTTATAAATATTACACGATTTTCACACCATGACTTGTAAGGCAGTCCATTTATAGAGCTAAATTTTTAATTTTAACTTTAAATGAAATACTTTATGTGCGTACTTGAAATAAAACGGTTCAATTAATCATTTCTTGAGTAGACCTGTTTTCGAAATACTTTTCAATTATTTCAATTCGAAAAATATATTTTTCCATTTCAAACACGATACAACCACCATAAGTTCTCCGGTACGTAATAAATTCATATATTTTCGTATGTTTGTATATACGATAAACGCGTGGCTTGCATTGAATTTTAAAAATGGTTGATAGAGTAAGAAATGATCGGTTAAAGGATAACTGTTTGCTCTAAATGGATATTATAAGTAAAAATGTAAAGAAATCTTGAGATGGTTTGGCCATATTGATAGATGATAGACTGAAGAAACAAATATATATGCTTCCGAAATTAATAGAGTGAAGGTGTAGACCGAGAAATTAATAGAGTGAAGGTGTAGACCGAGAAATTAATAGAGTGAAGGTGTAGACCGAGAAATTAATAGAGTGAAGGTGTAGACCGAGAAATTAATAGAGTGAAGGTGTAGACCGAGAAATTAATAGAGTGAAGGTGTAGACCGAGAAATTAATAGAGTGAAGGTGTAGACCGAGAAATTAATAGAGTGAAGGTGTAGACCGAGAAATTAATAGAGTGAAGGTGTAGACCGAGAAATTAATAGAGTGAAGGTGTAGACCGAGAAATTAATAGAGTGAAGGTGTAGACCGAGAAATTAATAGAGTGAAGGTGTAGACCGAGAAATTAATAGAGTGAAGGTGTAGACCGAGAAATTAATAGAGTGAAGGTGTAGACCGAGAAAAGATTACAAAAATAAAGTTGAAAAAAAATAACTGAGAGAAAGATATAAGTTTAAGAAACAGGAGAACATGGTCATACATGCTCTCCTTCTCTTAAAGATGTATGGATATGGACGAAGCGAGAGCTGGAAATATGGATAGGAAGGTTTGTAAATATGTCCTTTCTGCCTAATCCAAAAGGGATATGGCGTGATGGTATGTGTTATTTAAGTTTCTTATATTGAATAGTACATTGTCCCTAAAATATCTTAAATTTCAAAAAATGATATACAGGTCAGATTTCCAACAATACTTGAAAAGATAGTCTATATATCTCGAGCAAAAGGGGAAAAGATGAGTATTCTGAACAAAAACTTATTTCACAATATAATACAATATATTACATGACCCAGTCATATTCATATGAGGCATATTTGCCAAGACTTATATAAGATACATAAGTCATAAAATAGGCTGAACCCAACATCTCAAGGTACGCTACAGAAAAGCAAGGCTTTGTATGGGGACTGCTCTTACAATGGAAATTTCTTTCATATTACACTGCCAAGACCTGTGTTGTGTTACATTATATGAGTTTAGAAGAAAGAGTGTTCCTAAATGTTATACGAGTATATCTATAATAATATATACACATATTTTTCGTTTAAGAACTATGAAGTCAAAAAGAGACCTCATTCACTCACTTATTGATAAAATAAAATTTTCAGTTTTTTAAATGTTCTATTCAACTATTAAGAAATATTTTAATTGTAATATATTTTCTAAGCGTGAACAAATAATTGTCAACATATTTACTAGGCGCAAAAAAATGTTTTTAAGTTTTTACATATTTTTTTCAAACATTTTACTAACTGGGCAAACTCCTTTGCCTAGTTAGTAAGCCGCTAGTCTTTGACCCGGGGATGTCAAATATACATATTTAGTTGATATGTGCTATTCCCCTCGAATGACACTGGCATTTTTCCGTCTAGTATTCGGGGGTTTAAGAATACCTATGACTTCAATCATATGTTTTCTTTAAAAAAAATAGGAAAAAATCATGCCGGTGTGCTCCAATCGTTTCACTTCAGGTGTGTCGTTGGATCCAGTACACCTGTGAGTTTGCCGATGTGCAACAGCTTACTCACTTAAATATAAGAGGAAAAAAATACGGAATCTCCACGGCACAGCTTCACAAACTGAATTAACGTTGGAATGGCGAGGGGTCCTCGAGGCCCAGCAATGATTAAAAATAATATAATTTTGTTTTCCAAAATGCAACATTTAATTCATTCAGAATTTGATTATATATGCAAGAAAGATCCATCCCACATATCAACTGTTTTGAGATATTTGAAGAAATATAATATAGTTTTAAATGAGCTTGTTTAAAACGTTTTTTAATACTGAATTTGACCATGAAATGTACTTTTTTCGGGTATTTTATTTATATACGCCTATTTTGCTTTTTTGTAATAATGCTTTTGAGACAGATATAGCGATTTTGTTCAGAAATTTGACTCCTGAAATTTAAAAATATATTCAACTCTTTTTTCATTGTTCATTTTTTTTCAGAATTTAACCATCAAGTTGCCATATTTCTTAACAACGCCAAATCTTGAATAATATTTAAACTAGTAATAATCCGTCAATAGGGTGACCAGGTCTCAGGGTTTCAACGCCGTCTCTCCGGGTTCCGGGTTTGGTTACAATTTCTCAGGGTTAAGCTAATTTTGTAATAATGTCTAAAACTAACTTAACGGTAATTCGGTTATATCAATGAAAATAAAATACGTTCTCGTCAGAGTAATATGAAACATAAGTTGTACTTTAAGTAAACATTCAAGTTTCTAGTATTTTGTCCACTCTATAAATAATGTTAGTTCCCATAACCATTTTGGCTGTATATTATACATTGTTATTAAATTAATTTGTTGAAAGAAAAGTACATTTGTTTAAACATTAACAGAAAATAATTTAAAAAAATCATTTGCTTGCGTTTTGTTTTCTATAAACATCTTGTATTTGAAACATCTTGCACCGACGAAAACCTTTTTTCTTACTCACGAAAAATCTCCGGGTTCACATAAATTGAAATCTGGTCACCCTACCCGTCAATAATGACGAAAGTAAATCAAAAACTTTAATATACTTATTTTGAAAAGAAAAATTTTTTCATTAATTTTTATTATAAGTGTTGGATTTTTTTAAAGAATATTCCTTGTTAAAAAAGTGTTCGCTAACATAATCATATCGAGAAGTGACAGCTGTCAAATATTGAAAACATTTATAAACTTGTAAATAGTAATACCAAAACAAACAAAAAATAACTTAGTGTAAATCTAAAAAGGGATAAGATTTTAGTCATTTAAGATTTATTAAAATATACTTTTCTGAGAAATATAAAATGAAATATACGCAACAAGTGAAAAGAGCCTACTTAATTTAAATATTATAAAAATAATCAGGATGAGCTGATATTGACTTCAAAAACTCAAATAACAATAAATAGATTTATCATAATAAATGTCAAACAAATTCTTATATTTTTATGATGAAATGACAAAATAAATTCAATTCCTTTCTTTTATTTCAAAAAGTGAAATATTTAGAATAATAATATAATATACTTAATTTGCATGTGTTTTAGTTCAAATAGTGCATAATGTTCTCACGAGCTCTATAGCTATACAATATTAGATTTTTTTGAAGCTTGAATAAAATCCTTTTTGTATCCGTGCATAGAAATGTAGATTTTTAACTTTTATAAGTTAAATTTATTTTTAGATGCATTTTAGAAAAAATGTGTTCTATATCCAGTATTTTTTGAAAATATTTTTATAGAAGAATGAAATTTAAAATCAAATAATTGTGTGTATAAATATTATTTCAACCAGAGGTCGTCATTTAAAAGCTTTGATTAGTAACCAGAGGTCGTCATTTAAAAGCTTCGATTAGTTCGGTTAAACACTACCTTTTTTTACTGTATGTGTTCATGATATTAAAATACAATGTAAGAGAAAAAACTATTTCTTAAAATGTGAACCTCCTGATTCAGACATTTTTGCAACTCATAAAAGAAAGAAGAATGTTTTTATTTTTGCCTTAGTCAACTGAGAAATAAACGTTAAATAAAATTAACAATAACGTGGCTAAGCCGTGGTCATATTATTACTCGTATGTCATCCATCAATCCACGCCAATCCCACTCTTTCTTGTAATTTAACAGAAAAGTATCTGAGTCTCGTTATATAATGCACTGACAAACAAACCAGATTGAACCAAAAAATACAAATCTAAGATATTAATGCGTCAAAATTGGTATCGTAATTCAAATTATATTGATAATTTGATCAAACCTTTATACCAGTCTCCTATTTAAGAAAAAAAAACGTATGATATGTTCGTACAATTTGATTTTTTATTTTAAAATATAGAGGAATAATCCCTGACTGTCATTTTTTGTTGGTTTTCTAGCCAATTCGTCAATCTAGTCACATTGGCTCATATTGTGAACCAATGAACGAATTCTGGGACAAAAATCTCACGAGTGTGTATCGTAGCAATATGATATGGTAGCAATTTGACCTGTCATACATTTGAGCATACCTGCTAGCACCTATTTACCTGCCTTAGGGCGGATACGCCTACGAGGCCTTAGGTCGGATACTCGTAGTTAGGTAAGGGATTAGTTTTTACATTTTATTGTAAAAATTGAAAAATATAAATAAACAAATTAGAAAGAACAAAACAGGCCGTGACCATTTTTGACAGTTGGCGTAATTCCACGATGTAATTCATGATTCCAGCAGGAATCAGCGGAAATAAGTAGGGTGTAGTTAGAAGCGATGGCGACCACTGGGGTGGGGTGTTCTGTAGCTGTGGGAATGTGGGAAACATTATGCACGCAGTGTGTGGCGCATAGCGCCGCTTCCCCGCCGAGTATCGTGTTGTTCTTCTTGCCATTTTCTAGTGATGAATTTATTCAAGCTCAACAACAGTTAGCCCGGTGGGCGAGTGAAGACGCCCTGCCGGCGGGGGCGGGGCCGGGGGCGGGCGCGGGGGGCCGCGACTACTTCCCCTCGCCGCCCTCCAGCAGCTCGGGCCGCGAGGAGGTGACCGTGGTGCCGGGGGTGGGCGCCACTCCCGGCCTCCCCGCCGCCCCGAGGAGACCGCCCTCCGACTCGGACGACACGGCCCCATCGTCGTCCTTGTCAGGGGCGGAGCAGCCCGCACGCTTCCCGGAATACAAGCACTGACGGACGCAGGGGCGCGCTGCCGCTGCCGCGCCACACGCCTGTGACGGCCGCCCCTAGGGCTACGCCGCACCCACATACACCCACCGAGCGCCTGCGCCCCACTTTCACACCATATAACCACAACACGCACCATACACGTCCAAAGTCAAAGAAAATGTTTTTTGGTTAAGGAATGGATTCCACGAAGCCTTTGAAAGAGTTTGACTGGTAGCAGCATCTATAGATATGACTTCATCATTCAACCTTTGACTCCTTCATTTTCTTTTAATGAAAGGAAGAAGCGACTGAAGATGTTAATAAAAATTAGAATATCATCAACATTATTGACCACATTGTTTTTGTTCTTACTCACTATACTTCTCTCATGCTAATTTGTACTTGCTCACTATACTTCTCTCGTGCTAATTTGTACTTACTCACTATACTTCTCTCGTGCTAATTTGTACTTACTATACTTCTCTCGTGCTAATTTGTACTTACTCACTATACTTTTTCGTGCTAATTTGAATTTGAGTCTTTAGTAAAACCATGAGTCTTTGGGTTACTAACACATTCAAAATATTGTATAACTAATCTGACTTATGATTAATTTGATAATATTGTACAAGACTTCGTACATTTGGCCATATGTCTTAAGTGAAATCATCATGATAGAATCTCTCACTATCTGGAGGATATGATCAAAGCCATGTTAGATGAGAATACAATCTGCTTGAGAGTAAATATTATAATAGTTAAAACGTATAATCTAAAACGCACAATGCACAAGAATTTCTCTATCTTAAATATCAAAGTCATTTATTTAGCTTCTAACCAATAGATGCAAACTAAAAATATGTGATTTTAAAATTGCTACAGCATTAATCAAACTCTGATCACTCAGTCAACTGGTGAAATTACTCAAGCTACCAACTTAACCAAAAAATATTTAATGGATTTAAATTCTGTCATTTATAATATGCTTTTTTTTGTATGAAATATAGAACTTTTGATAATTTGAAACCTCTTATTTCTTTACTATTTTCACAGGAGAGTAATTTAAATTAACTTAATCCTTTGATACGGCACTAAACAAATAAATTAGTTTTGCAATTTAATATCCATTAAAAAACAGTTTTGGTTACATTTTATTATTCTTGAAAGTTTTTTAATATCTCTCCTATCATAAAATCCACTCCACGAAGGTTTCATAAAAACAATAATATTATAGTTGAAATCAATTTTTTTTTCAATCATTATATGGTATGAAATGGGGCTTGGGTGCCCCAGCGGGGTGCTACGCTCCCAAAGGGCCGCCCCAGCGCTGCTGCCGTCCCTGTGCCACCCTCCGGCGAATTCTGTTTCCTCGTTATCAACGCTCGTCCTATACTTGCTCTTTCACTTGGTTGGCACAACTTTAATTGTTTAAAGTATACAAATAAAAGTAAATGAAAAAAAAACAAAATATATCTTGTCAATTAGTTTTAATAAAATTTATAATCATTTTAATAATTCTCAATACAAGGTTTGATTCTACATGGAAGATTTTATCACCATAATAAACTTGTGTCGAGTTTGAAAATATTGTTACAAAGGTGTTTAACATTGACTGTGATCATATGTGATTATCTTGGTACTGACATTTTAGGGTGATTGTTTTGTTTACATTTAAAAATCTAGTGCTGAAAAAGCTTTGAAAATTTTCACTTTCACAATATCTTCTCAATCTAAAGTAGCATGCTCCTCAAACAGCTAAATAAATAATACTAACTTAGGACCAAATGCACTGTTTAAATTAGGTTATTTAATAACTCTTCATAAATACTATCTCACCATCCCAAGTTATAAACATATTTGAGATAAGTCTGTCTTTGATCTAATTAAATATAACTTAGATAAGAGGGATTTCATAGATATTTTTATGACAACCATTTTCCAAAATCTAAAGGCTAATTAAGTAAAAAACCTATTAGTTAAATTTTGTCATACACAAATTAATTTAATGCTACTTTTCCTTTGTATTCAAATAACATACATCATTCTCTGCCTTTACAAAAACATAATTCTTAAAACAACTAGTAAATAATACAACCTTAGATCAATTTAAAGACAGTCTTATGTTATATCCAACGTGAAATGAGAATTAACGTCAATTTGCCAATTTTATTTCGAAACAGAAATGGTATTTTATTTCTTAAAAATATTAATGCATAAAGACTTGTCCATACATCAAAATTTAAATCAAACAAAATAATCACAAGTGTAAGACTATAAAACTTCACTACATAATCTGTCAATCTCATGGTGTGAATCAGACCTTATTATTGTTTTTCTTAAAAAATAAGTTAAATAAAAATTATAGAATCGTGGCAATTATAATAATACATTATTTTACAATATTTAATTATAATAATGCATTTAATAGTTAACAATGTTCTTCAATTTATTTATAAAATTAATAAACAATGTTTGAAGCTCAAAAATACATTACACTGAGAGTGCCATTATACAAATTGTACAAAATGTTTCCTTGCGTAATAGTTATTAAAATGGAATTTTAATGTTTGCAAGCTTGCATACTATTTTCATTAACTAAACATGGTATTTGGTTGATTGCCCAGTAAAAATGCATCTTACTTTTGTTAATTATTTAAAAAAAAATTATATGTTCAATATACGTTACTTGTTTTTATGTTCTGTCCATATTTTTATAATATAAGTTTGACATATATTAATGACTCCTACACGTTGTGTGCATGTTCTCAGACTTATTGTTATGTTATCTATTTGAGTGAATTATTTTTATTGAAGTTATTTATTTAAAAAAACAATATAATATTATCATATGCAGATATCTCTTACATCTGATTTCATGCCTTGAATATTAATATTTAATATTGTTTTCATTTATTTCTTGAGTCTTTAGACTACATTTTTTCAATAGACTTTATGAGCAGTTGGAGACAAATTATAGTGAATTAATTATTAATCCCGCTTAATGATATAATATTGGATTGGATTTTCTAGCAAAAGGGAAATCAAAGAAAAAGAGTATATCACAAAGTAGGTTTAAAGGTCCAAAGTTTACAAAAATGTTTTCAAAATAGCTAGATTAATATTTAAGACTTAATTAAAGAAAAGAAAGCAACGAACATGCTCGTATGATAAAATAATTGCAAAACCCTATGTACTCGTAGTTGTGACCTGAATATTATAAACATCTTAAGACCTGTAAAAAACATTCATACCATGTATCATGTTTTTTATTGAATATGCAGGAGACATTAATATGTATCAAATTATTTTACATCACTATGAAATATTTAAAAAATGTTAACACAAATTAAGAAATATATTTCATCTAGAACTTAAATAATTTTTAATCAATAGTTTTCAAAGTGAATAAAAACACCTTACAACAATCAAACATTATTTAATAAAAATAAAACATATATCACATTTTTAATTACAAAATAACAAGAAGTTATGTTTTTAAAATTTATAAAATTGAGAAAAACATTAATTAACTTTAATAAAATTTATGTGTTTGATTAGTTTTCTATGTATGAATAATTAAAAAAATTATGCTCAATTTTTTTAAATGGATTTTTCTGCCCCCCAATTTAAAAAATCCTTATGTGAACTCTCAAATAAAATGACAAATATAATACTCAAAATAATAGCTTAAGAAAATTAATATAATTACTGATCAATTCATTTTAAATATATTTTATTCATTAACAATATTAATATGGTGCCAGCCAATCTCAGTATTATCTGCGTATCAGTTAATGATTAAATAATATAATTCTTTGTCAAAATATCCACAAGATAAGTTTTTATTCCTACAACTATAATAAATGTTTGATATTGTAAAAGTGCACTGAATTAGAACATGCCCTTATTGGATAATTACATCAAGAAGCTCTTTAGAATAATATTGAATAATAATTCAAAATATATTATTTTCATTAAGACAGGCATTTAAAAAAAATGTCCTGTAAACCAATTCCAGGTTCTTAAAAGGCTATGAAACCAAGGATGGTGTGGATTAAAAAAATAGGAATACTTCTTAACTTTTTTAATCCCAACCATTTTTAATTCAAGGTACACATTTATTTATTGAAATATTCATTGTTATTTTGATTAAAAAAACTATAAGTATTAATCTAATTGTACTTACAAAAAAGTATTAAAACACAGTGCCAAGAAATCAATTATGTAAGCCTTTTAGCCAAGGATCAACATTATGTATTCTCTTGGTTTACCAAGAGAATACATAATGTTGATCCTTGATTTATCAAGTAATTCAAAAGAAACAACATTTTAAGTTATAATTGAGTTGAATTGAAATAAAAATACTAGTGACAACATTGTGTTACACTGTTTCACCATTTCAACAAAGTTTTTTTTTATATTTGGTGAGAATATGAATTAAGTCATAATTAAATCTTGAAAATTTGATTTCTTCTATTAAATTTAGATCCATACATTGAAAATATTATTCTGTAGAGGTTCTTGTTGCCTGAAAGTTGTGGAAATATTCTATGTACTATTGAACATCTATTGTAAAGTGACATAATATGAATTTAAATAAATAGAAAAACCAGTATTGTACCTTTAAACTCGAATAACCAACTATAATAAGAAAAAAATATTTCGGACATTTTTGTAAATTTCGAATAATGATTAAAGTTTAAGTTGAACGACAACTTAACGTATCCAAATTAACATACTTGAATGCTGTCCATTGAGGTTAAATGAATCTTAAAGAAAAAGGAGTTTTTAATATGTAAATAATATCTAATATTGCACCAAACATTTGGGGCTAGTGAGTGTATCGATGTGTGATTTCTCCTATCGCAATTCTGTGCAAGTGACAATTTTGCAAGTAATATATAATGATGTTTAAGTTAAGTATTACTTATGATTAGGTAGATACGAAAACAATTATTCTATTCCAATTTATAATGATGTTGTGAAAGATGGACATATTAGTGTTATATAATTAAACAAAGTGAGTGATAGACTATCGCGATAGTATTAAGTTCTCGGACGTACCCAACTGGAAGTTTTGAGGCTGTTGTTAGTTATTAAAAGTAATCTACTGTATTATTTAGATTACGTAAATATTGTTTCAAAATCTTAGTTCAATTTTTACTCAAAATATATATATCATATATATGTATGTTATATCTATCGTAAACAAAAAATAATTGTAAGAGATTTATCAATATTTTATTCATTTCTTTATAAAATTATTTTATTCAGATCATAATTATACATATATAAAAATGATATTTTATATGTTTTTGACTAATTTAAATAGTTAATTATTTAAACAAGAATTATTGTGATCATATTGTTTTTACTCGTATGTTCAAAACATAATTTTTTTTAATTCTCTCAAAAAACAGACATATTTGAGACAGTTTAATGAAAGTAAATAATCAAATTTTTAAATGGTTATAAAATATTTCATTAAAAAACTCAAATTTTATATAAATTTTATAATTATTTACATTTAATAGCAAACAATAGTGATAAAGTAAAATGAACTTAATATATATAGAAAAATTTATACATATAAAACAGTCGAGATAACACTATGTGCGGATGAATTTACACGCTATCGCGATAGTGTAACAACAGCCCGATAGCCAGGGTTCCCACGGGTCCCTAAGGTTCTCCATGGGTCCGCAGGGTACCTCGCGGGTTTTACGCCATCTAAAGAATGCTCAAAATCCCTATTTCTTAATATTTCCTTTAATAAATAACTATATATCGTAACCAACAAATATATTTTTGTGGGTTACGACATATAACCGTTGGCCAAATAATCAATTTTATGATTCACCTCCTTGATAGTTTTTAATTTGTTTTTATTCCTTCTATTTAATATTACAATTACAGCAAAATATGTGGAAAAATACATATTCTCAGACATTATGAAGTCTTCTTTTACTTAAGTTATTTTTCTATTTTAAATTTTTTAAATACCTGACATTTTGAAAATATTTCACTTTTAATTCAGAACCTAATTAATCAACAATAATTATAATGCTTTCTGCAAGGAGACTTTATTTCTTCTTGACTGAAAATGTAGGTATTTTCCAAATTTCAGCTATTCCTCTTGATTTCATATTAAATAGTACTCTATCATAAAAACTCTTTCCAGTTTCAAATATTGCATTTATAATTTCTAAATCTTAAACAAATCTAAAAGTATATAATTTTCTTATGGGAGTAACGATGGTGAGCATTCAATAAATGCAAAGTATTGCGCAGATGTTTAGCGCTATATATAAATTCAAAAATTCTAAAAGATATCTCTGTAGTGGATGGAGATACTAAGTGTAAATTATCCTTTAATGTAACGAAATTGATTCGTGAAACTATAACATTAGTGCAGTTACCTAGTGACCGAAATTCAAAATTACGAATCTATTATTATTTATATGATATAATAGATAGACATGTGTAAATACAACGTTACTTAAACATTTCCAAATGAATAATAACTAGACTTCAAATAAATGAATGACATGAAATACACGTATAATCGCTGATTAATTGATTATTAGATATCAAATCGGATACCTAAA
The DNA here is from genome assembly GCA_949825065.1 of Odontocerum albicorne. Taxonomy (NCBI): domain Eukaryota; kingdom Metazoa; phylum Arthropoda; class Insecta; order Trichoptera; family Odontoceridae; genus Odontocerum; species Odontocerum albicorne. Next base: position 16,106,311 of record OX463840.1, read on the forward strand.
ACAATATTTTTCAAGTGATTTTTCTTTCATTTCCTTAGTGAATCTAAAATATACTACACAAAATGATTAGTGACACTTTATTACTAAATGACATGGTAAATAAAATAGTTGACAAAAAGACATCAATAAGGAAAATATATTTAAAATTATATGATATTCAATATTTGAGAACATTGAAATGATTAATTTCATTATAAAAATCTGTAAAGGTCGTAAAATAACAATACACAATATGGGGAGTTTGATGCTAAATTTAATTAATAAACTTTATTTATTTATTACATTATCATTATATTTACAAATATAAAGTAATAATTCAAAATGTGCAGCTAAAGAAAACTTTAGTTTACCAAGTCCATGCTAGATAAATGATAAAAAATATATATTCATTTCATAATGTACACTTAATTGTGATTTATATATCTTAATCATTTACAGCACAAAGTTAAACTGTATAAATAGTCAGTATAGTAAAATCCGTTAAACAGTTGTGTTGATTCGTAAGAAATCAAGTTAAAATTATTGAGTAAAGAGATGTTTTATGTCAGTTATAAAATTGAGAATTATATGTAAATAGAAAATACACAAAGAAGAATTTTGTTAGTCAGGGTGTATTATACTTTTGGTAAGGGTTGTATTACACTTTGGTTGTAAATGGTAAAACCAAGCAGGTTTATTACCATGAGGTAATTTCTCCTAACTAGGGTTTGGCAGTTTTTGGACATTTGGAAAATCTGGTTGTCATACATCAGTGTTTCCAAAAAAATGGTTAAAACTGGTTTTCGAAATTTTATAAAAAAATATTTATTCCAAAAAAATATTTAAATCTTTTTACAATTTATTTGATATTTATTTTATTATAAATATTTAACAACATAAACTATACCTACAATACTAAATATACAATAGTAAACTAAAATAATCGAAATTCCAAATTTTTATTTCATATAGCATTTATCTTCAGGAGATATGATTTTAAAACACACAAAATGTCCAGTGGACTTTTACTAAATCTTCTGTATACAAATAGATAATACTCTTCACCTTGTCTGAAATAGATACTACTCTTTCACTGGCTAATGAACTTGTTTTAGGCCATCAAGTAATACATTTTATCTTGTTTATTGTATTGATTTTCTAAAATTCAGCCTACATTGTCTCAAGGTTTGATAATATTTCTTCAGGTTCCCCATGAAACTTATGAATGGTTTTTTCACGGCTTATTTTAAAGTTTTGCTCCGATTAATAGTTTTGTTGGTATATTCATTATCGGAATCTGTTTCCATAAAAGAATATTAATATATTCATAACATCAGTTTTCCAGTTAACTTAAAAATGTAACTTTTTGAAGCTAATGGAAATGTATTAGATTTCTAGAAAAATAAACTGGTATTTCTAGAAAAATAAAGGACATCTCATCAACGAACTAAATGGTTAATAAGTTTTACATACAAATTTTAGTATTTCAACTAGTGTATTTTTTAATTTCAAAACTGGTTATTGAATTTTACTAATTATTCAACAAAACTAGTTTTTAAAATCTGTCAAACCCTACTTCTAACCTACTAATAAGATGTTTAAGAGACCTTCAAACTTGAGATGAAAACCAGATTACAACCCTATTAAAAAATTAGGCACTAACAGGAAACATTACTTACGGCCATCAAGTCCATGGTTGAAAAACAAGCATCTTATCGACTATGCCATGAAGATCATCAGGGTTAATGCGACCTGTACAAAAACATTTAAAATGCCGTAGAATTTCATAGTGGCATCCAGCCACTTGCATAAACTGCATATATTACACATATAGAAGCGGCAACATTGGTAATAGTTTGAGTGTAGTCAGTCTTAAAGGTAAATCAACTTAATACTTTCTATATTCCATATCAATATAATCTATATTAAATAACTTAAGCTCCCCATTAAAAACAAAAATGGAATAAATTGTTTTATTATATAAAACAATCCATTTTAAACCACGTTTTTGTCAACTTTTGAATATATTAATCGACCTATTGATATTTTTTACAAGTATTACAAATTGTTTAATGAAGTATATTTGTTATGGAGGAATTTATCATTAAAAAATTCTTTTATAATAAAATTCAATCTTAGCTTGTTGTAAACCAAACACAGGGCAAATAAAAAATAACTTATATTAAATATTTATTTTAACTGTTAATTTAATATTCGAAATCAAACTTATTAATGATTTAATTAATATTATGCAGAAAGGTTCAGTATTGCAAAAATAATTGCGAACACATCTCCAGTATACTCGTATATCATATTATATATTGGAGTTGAGTCAATGAAAAAATAAAACAATAATATAACATATCTTTGAAAACATTGACAGGAATTGTTTGATTTTTAATCATTTTAGTATTTTCTTTTTGATAATAAATTTAATATTTTCCAAAATAAATATTAGAACCCATTTACTAGTGTTGCAATTTTAAAGTGCAAATATTTTTTTTAATCAATTATGTGTCAATAAAATTAATCAACAAAGTATTCAACCGAATTTATTGTACCTTTGTATAAAAATTGCAAAATTTTGTTTCCAAAAACACGCTTTATGTAATAATGTAAATATTTATGTATACTCATAATAAATTCTAAATGATTTTATATAAATAATTATTGAATATAATTTTGAGTGCACTGTAGGTTCTGAATTTTTTTTTTGTTTTTTAAGTTATTGTTTTAACAATAGACCTTTATGGATAGCAGATAATATTTTAATAAACTTAACTTTAATTATTTTAATTTGAATGTTTAAAAACACACCTTATGATATTTTGTGTTAAATTTACATTGTTATAAATTAATATATTGAAATATCAAAAAAGTTATAAGTTTTGCTGCATTTGCCACCTCAACAATGTGATTTTTTACAAATTTATCCTTGTGAATATATTAAATTAAATTTCTGTACATTTTCATTATAACTTGGCACAATGCACTAACTAGGTTAATAAAATACCACACATTACTTTTAAACAATTCTTTGCACTCTACAACAACTTGTGAATAATTTAATATCAATTGTGAGAAAATAATTAATCTTTTATTTTGAGAATGACATTTGGAACCATTAATGAGAATAAGTAGATGAGTGTACCCTGATAAATGTTATTTACAGTTATTTTTGGAAAGTTTAATTACCAATAAAATTTAACAGTTATAATTTATTTTATATTAAAAATAAAACTTTAAACACTTTTTTTACAAAATAATCATTTAATAACATGTCTTACCATTTTTATGAAGTATTAATGGATTAAAATATTGCCATTTTTTACCTTAGCAGTATATGAAAGTGTCCTAAATCACTCTCAGCAGGGTGAATTGCCTAAACCAAATAAAAGTGTCCTAAAGGAGATTTTTTTTATTTAGTAATTTCATAGTAATTAATAATTTCACAAGTTGTCACTTTATCCATAGAATTACCGATTGATTCATTTAAGTAAAGTGACTACGGTTCTGATGACAATATTATTTACAAAAAGTGTATAAAATTCAATATTGATTGCTATTTTTTTTTTGAAAATACATAATCATCTCCCTATAACTTATAATTTATTTCTTTTAAATGGCTGTTTTGCAGCCTCAAAATATATAAGTTATTTAGTTGGATCACTTAGAATATGAGTTTTTGTTGGAATATCTGCTTGACAATTCTAAATTATTCTAATTATCGGTTAAGAATCAAATGTATTAAGGAAGGTTTTATATTTTATGATCGTTTTCATTAAGTAGTTAAAATGTTTTATAGAACCGGAATCACATAACTCAACATGTAAAGCAGGGTTGTTATTTGAATATAGTTTTAGTGTAGATTTAAAAAATGTATTAACCCAATAACAATACATATATTGTTACTTTCTGTTGGAAAGGATCAAAATAAGATTGATTGAAATTAGAATTTACCATCCTACTTTGTATAAATGACAACAATAATTTGATAAATATTAAAATAACCAAAATGAATCATTTTTAAAGAAACAAAATTAAGCAATATGTTATCAATGACTTTTTATTTTGATAGAATAAAAATTACTTACTGCCATAGATTTAGTCATATATCTTTTATTTTTCATAATCTTAATGTTTTTTTAGTTAAATATCATTGTATTGGTTGATTTTTCCATTATTCAATATAATAAATGCTAGTTTTGCCTTAAAGTGGTTGATATCAATTTATATTATACAAAGTAAAATCAAATCCAAATAGCTAATAAATTTTTCCTCTTTTTTCAAGAAGTAATAATTTATTTAAAAAATAAAGCATTACAAATAAAGAAACTGAGTTCAAAAACAGCCCTGTCACTTAAAATAATTTCTAGAAATTGTCACAAAAAGTAAGATGTCCTATTTATGGATATACTCAACAAATATCACTTATGCATTCATTATGTTCGTATTTATTATGTGCAATTAGAAAAATAATTATTTTGTTAAAAATATATTTAGTAAAACTTAGTATCTCATATTCGTATACTTTGGATTTTTTCATCACTTTTGGAGAAATTAATTGAAATATAATAAACTATGAAAACTTAATTAGAATAACATAATAATAGTCTTGTAACAAACAAGTTTTTCTTCTACATTATAGTAAACGCTAAATTTCAATGATTTTTTTATTTATTCTGTCTAAAATAAACACTCAATGCTCGTTCTTAACATTGGATTGAATAAATAATTATTAGCCTAATAGAACGGAATTATTAAGTTTTAAATAACTTGTTTAGTTTTGAATTCTTCCCTCACCTTTTAGATATCAGACTTTTTTCAGTAATTGTTACGGATAAACTAAGTATAAATATTTTATTCTTATTTTTACAAATTTTCAATAAGAAAAAATAAATTCTGACTATAAAAAGTAAACCTTTACAGATGATTTAAAATTTTAAAAATCAAGAAACCAGTTTTCATTTGTTTCCTTCTTTCAAAACTTGTTGAAACATAGATATTTCTTAAGCATTCAAATAGGTAAACATTTGTTTCCTCATTTCAAAACTTGCTAAAACATAGATATTTCTTAAGCATTCAAATAGGTAAACATTTTCTTTTATTTATTACAATTTTACTCTACATAAATATACAAAAATGAGATTATTTTTTCCAATGGGTACAACAAACAGAAGCTATAATTTATATAAAAAAATACTTTGCTGGTTATACGAAATTCTTCCTTCTATGAACTATCTCAATAATTTATGAGAAATCTGAATATAATAATAATAACTCACTGTATGTTAATATATTATATATTAACATACAGTGAGTGTTGTTAGTATCTTTGTTTTAATAAATATTTATTATTGTAACATACTCATGTTTTAAATAAAAATATCTTTTTATCAATTTATTATAAATTATTTTTTGGTTTGTTAAATAAATATTAACAGAACTCCCTACATCAGATTAAAAATCTTCTAAAAATGTCATGCTCAATTATTTTTTAATTATTTTCTCATTCTCTATTCAGAATAGAAAAATAATGAACAATAAATTAGCTTTTTAATACTAGATTAAAATGAATGCAGCAGTGATATTAAGTTGTAGATAACTGATATTCAATAGAATTAAAAAATATATTATGGTATATGTGAACATTTGCTCACGGTAGTGGTATGCATTATCGAAGGTAATATGTTATTAATTATAAAAAAAGAAAAATAATAAAAAAATAAGCGGAATTAAACGAAAATCGTTAAACCATTTCAGTTTCATTTACCCCTGTAAATATTTCAATAAGTGAAATGAAATAAATGTAAAATAATATTTGAAAAAAAATAGATGAAATTCAATTTTATTTCGAAGTTTTCTTTTTGTTTGTACTTACCTGGAGGTTTTTTTAAAATTGATATACAAAATAACCCAGTGAATGATATTAGTAACATTCATGCTGTTTGGGTTATCCATGGTGTTTAGATTAAAAACCAAAGATAAAGTTATCTTTTCAGATATACCTTTATGTTTTATCCAGAGTTGGGACGACTTCTGGGACACCCATTAAAAAATGCACCTAAGTAATTAGATGATGACATTTTTTAAACACATTCGAAAACGTAATATTTTCCACTTATGGATGATTTTTTTTGTTTTCTAAAAAACACTCCTACCCCCCCCCCATAATCATAAAAAAGAAAAAATCAACAGTGGAAATTAAAATGTCAGACATTTTAAATTTTATTTTTCGAGCTTTCAGGGTGACAAAATCGTCAATAACTTTATCAAAGTCATATCTAACCATCTTTATCAGCCATAAAAACTTTATTAGTCATAAATAAAACATAATTGAAAGGAACACAAAAGACTGAAAATATCAAGGTTTATTATTTTAATTTATAATAAAATAGTTTGATTAAACTGAAATCAAACAAGTAAATAGAGTGCATTTATAATATTGGACTTTTTCGAAAGTTTTCAAAAGCAACCCTGACTCAAAACTCGACCCATCTACACGAAAGTCCTTAAATCAGAGTAAATATTGTGAAATATTCAGAATCAAGGTCGAAACTTTATAAATTAATAATGTGTTATTGATTCCATCAATACATTATCTTCAAAAATTGACGTATAAAGTGGCGTAGAAGTTAAAAGATGGATCAAAATAATACAGTGGGCTGCCTTGATTGGTCATTAGGAGTGGCTGACTATATAAAATTAAATATACTTTATCTAGAATATAGGCTCTATGGGGTCGCAGGGCAAGAAGACTTTTATCTTTTCAAGGCAGTATTTTTCAGTAGTCTGTTAGAAGTACATATTCACAAATAAGATTCCAGGATGAGCCGTCCTTAAGATTTTCCATAGGTCTTAGGGATATTAGGTTAATCCCCTAAAGCCCTTAAAATAAACAATTACAATAGCCATTGATTACCTTAGAACTGGTTCAACCACAAATTTAGAGGATGTGAAGTGCCATGTTGTGAACTGACCTTGGAGTCATTTTTTTGCCCCTTATGTTTCTGATTGAATGTAAAGGGTGATAAAAAAAGGAATCTAAATAGACTGATAGCGTGGAGCCATAGGTTTGGGCTATTTAAAAAATGTTACATTGAAATATTGGTGCTTTAGAATTAATCATTGGTTACTAAATGGCTCTGATAAACGAATAAATATAAAAGTAAACTGACAATATATTGTTGGTAAATTAAATATTCTCGTACATAGCTCTTAGCAGGTAAGTTGATTACGAGTAGCCTTTATTTTGTGAATAAGGTTGGCAAACAAAAATGGAATATATTTAAAGGCTTAAATATTTAGCAGCTTCTCTTTGGTATGTTGTACAATTTAACACATCAAGTTGTCTGACATTAAACATCAGTAGTAAATTATAAATAAGTAGGATATATAATCTTCTTGGAGTACCACAATGTCTATACTAAACTTCGGCTTATATGCTCAGAGAAAGTCTAATCGTGGTTTTTAAATTCAATCCTGATAGAATCCAAAAAGAGTTCCATCTGGTTAACAGTGCATCTACGATGTTATTGTCATCTTTCAGTCAGTTAATATTCTTCCAGCATGTACAAAGTTACATGCTTATACTCGTATACAAAGTAACGTGCTTCCTACAATGGTTCTTTGCCCAAAGATTCAGTTAAGGGAGACAATGATAAAGTTGTCTTCATTGTAATGATCCTCAGCATGTTAGTAGCATCAATGCAACACAGCTCCAGATTAGATCTTCAGAGAAGTTGTACAGTTTTTTCATCATACCACTGAACCAGGTTCATCTTCATCATAAATACATAAAAAAACTTATACCTAAGATATTTCTTAACATGATCAGACAAAAGCTATAAAAAAAGCACACATATACTCGTAGTATTTGAGTGGATAAAAAAAATATATTTTCAAAAGTAAGATGACATTTGGAAAAAGTATTTGCTTCTTTCAATAAATATAAAACATATAGTTTTTTTGTCTCATTTTAGTCGATAAATAAAAAATAAATATAAAATATTCAGACCAAATAACTTTTTTCTACTTAAACAATAACACCATCTAGTGAGGACACATAGACATTGTCCTTGTAAAAAATCGACATAGTTGATTGAAACATCACAATTCACATTAAATTCAAAAGGCATTTATAACATGAAGTGCATTCCATTTTTATATGCAAAGAATAATTTTTCTCTACTTACATAATTTTTCACGATATTCACTTTATTAGCTAATTGGATATTCCTGAAGTTGTGCACTTCATTGCATTATATTTTTAGTCAATTTTTTATTGATCTTGGTCACAGAAGCAATGTGCTTTTCAAATTATCTAGCCATTAGGCAAATTTCTATACTTTTATTTGTCAATGTTTCAACTTTTTTTTCTTGCTCTGACCCTGACACATCGATCAATAATTCCCTGGACTAACTACTAAAATAACATTTGTTTGCCAAAATTCTTCTTTATTCATCAACATAGTCTCCTTCCAGAGGGATACATTTATTCCAACGCTTTCCTAACTTTTCTATGCCAGCCATGTAGAACGATTTATCTTTGGTTTTAAAATAGTCGTTAGTTTCGGCAATCACTTCTTCATTGGAGCCAAATCTCTTTCCCTGGAGCACCTTTTTGAGGTCTGCGAACAGCCAATAGTCGCTGAGGGCCAAATCTGGAGAATACGGTGGGTGCGGAAGCAATTCGAAGTTCAACTCGTGCAATTTGGCCATCGTTACAATCAACTTGTGATACGGTGCATTATCCTGATGAAAGAGAAGTTTTTTCTTCTTCATATGGGGCTGTTTTCTTGCAATTTCTGCCTTCAAATGCTCCAATAATGCTATGTAATATTTGCTATTGATGGTTTTCCCCTTATCAAGGTGATCGATGAATATTATACCACGCGCATCCCAAAATACGGAGGCCATAACCTTCCCGGCCGACTGTTGAGTTTTTGGTCGCTTCGGACAACTTTCACCGGCTGCTTTCCATTCAGCTGACTGCCGATTTGATTCCGGAGTATAGTGGGGGATCTATGTTTCATCCATTGTCACATACCGACGCAAATACTCCTGTTTATTTCGCGTAAACAGTGCCAAACAGCGCTCTGAATCATCGATGCGTTGTTGTTTCTGTTCCATTGTGAGCAAACGCGGCACCCATTTCAAAAAAATCTTTTTCATGACCAAATATGTTCATGCAAAATAGTGTAAACCAAATGATATCTTCAGGATATCAGCTATCTCACGCAACTTTACTTTGCGATTTTTCATCACGATTTTGTGGGGTTTTTTTATGTTTTCTGGTGTAAAAGCCTCATTGGGACGACCAGAGCGTTCAGCATCATTTGTGTCTGTACGACCGCATTTGAAATCAGCATACCACCGACAAATGGTTGTTTTCGACGGAACAGAGCCCGGATAACACTTTTCAAGCCATGGCTGAGTTTGAACAGTATTTTTTCCCATTAAAAAGCATTGTTTTATCAACACACGAATTTTGGTTTTTTCAATTGTTTTGAAAATAGCAAAAGTAGCGTCACTAAAACCACTGTAAATCAATGACACAATGTCGGAATGTCATGAAAGTTTGACACGTTTCTAAAGATTTCTAAAGATTGGTACTAATTGAGAATGGTATGGATTTGTTATTAGAGGTGCCATCTGTTGATTAGTCCCGGGAATTGTTGATTAATACGTTAGAGCCCTCTCTTTTTGTAAAACTTTAAAGAGGAAACCAAGTAAAGTATTTCCTTGTGCTTGACAACAAAGTAAAAGAAATAAAGGTAAGTGTATTTGTTATAAATAAGACCCAATCAATCTAAAATAAAATATCAAGACAAAATATGTCAAAGTTTGATTTAAGAGTACAACAAAACAAAATATTCAAACATTTGGATGTACAAAACAAAAGCTTTTTTTGTTGGGAATTCCATAAGGTTTGTATTTTATGATATGAATAGCATGTTGTTTTTTTAATATACAAATCTTATGAAAATGATAAATCAGATGATCTGGCACATGCAATACAGGGTGACAGATATGAAGAAATCGAGGAGCAGATGCAGCTAGCATTAAAATAACTGATTATTACTCCAATAACCACCTTAAATCCAACCTTGCCCAAACTCAAATCTTTGTTTCCAACTGCACAATAGACAAGTGGCACGGGAACTCAATATATGGTGGAAGGGAACCAAACTTCAACATTGTCCCACCCCAAAATACCTGGAAATCGCTCTGGATGCATACTTCACAGAACCCACTGTTACAATACTAAATAGAAAATCGCCATCAGGAACAATCTCCTGTGTAAATTAACAGGGTCAACTTGGGTCGCACATCCAAATGCCCTAAAAGCCTCAGCATTAAATCTTTGTTACTCAGATGGGAATATGCCAGTCAAGTATAGAGCACGTCTGCCCGTGATAAACAAATAAATATTTCACTAAATAAAACATACCTAATTACAGGATGTCACAGACCAACCCCAATGGAAAAGGTTTGCATGCTTGTTGGGATACATCCTCTAGATACGAGTATCTCTGCTGTAATATTGCATGCAGGATTAAGACACATAAACAACTTAATGATCTCACTTTATGTAAGCCAAATATAACACAGCCAAAACTAAGGTCATGTATGAGTTTTATGACTACCCATATTTATATCATTATAAAAAATTAATAATAAAGTAATCCGTTGTATCGGATGTGTGCTGTCACCCTTGTGTGTGTGTGTATGTGGTATGAAGAAATAGACAAGGCTGTGTAGATCTGGAGGCAAATTCACCCTAATATTTGTCTATTTAAACTGTGTAAATATGTGTATGAACTCTGTTATATGTATAACTGTCATGTAATTCTATGCTTTTTTGTGAATCATGTTGGAAACTATGTAAAATGTATGTTTGTTTGACTCCGATCACGTTCGCGACCGCAATGGAAATAAGTGACTTGCGGGGCGATGCGATCGGAGTAGGTCGAGGCGCAGTTGGCGTAAGCAGGGCCCAAACCACGAAAGTTGTTGTATTTCGCGGGCAATGGGCGCTTGTGATGGCCGACTGACCATTAATGTAGAGGACCCCCTGATTTTGGAAAATTACATTATACTTCTCAGTAACAACCGACTATACTGCGTTTTACTTGAGACCCGCTACCTTACTTCGACTGCCTGAGAGGAATCTCTCCACCCTGCTACCTTCTTCTTCTCTACTGGATCTTCGCTACGGAATTCGCGACGTCGATTCTCTGAGCGCTACACGGCAACCAACGTGCCTATTTACAGTCTTTGTGCCCCGTCCGGTACATCCGTTAATGCAAATAATTGGTTCCAGAAAAACAGCACATAGTTGAAAACCAGGCATAGATGCTCTTTTACATATTATGTTTTTAGTTAAAAACTGTAGTTATTCTTTTTATATACAAGTGGTTACTGATAACTAATAAAACATCTATTCCAAAGAAAAAAATTAGAGCTTTTAATAAGATATACCTATTTAAAATCACTCTTGCTGAAAGAATTTTCCATTGTAACTGTTGTCTGGAATGGAAGGATTGTATATTTTTCTTAGTATTCTTGGCTGATGGTCATGATCAATTATGACTTCCTCCCAACTTTGATGACCAATTTACTTAACTCCTGATGATTTTCTATCTTCTGTAAGGCTGCATATAAGTATTGCCTATCAGATTCTTCACCTTAAACACTAGTGATTCAGCAATCTACTTCCAACTTTCCAATATACCTTTATTGAATTAACATCAATTTTGAAGAATGTCAGTGATGATGCGAGTCAGATGATAATGTCAAAAAAAAGAACTATGATTTTTAACTTTTTATTATAAATATATTACACTCATAAAATGCAAATGACTAGTTTTCACATACACATTAAAAAATCGACAAAATATACTGCATATATTTTTCAAAGATTTTAATAAAATTATTTAAATATTTTAATTTTTTGCGCAGTTTTTGAATTTAGATTAGTACAAATTCATTTGTGTTACATTGTGCTATACAAATTTAATCAATTCTTAAGAACAAAGGAAGTAAATAATATATTATAAAAGCAGGTCTAACTCTGAATTCATACTTGAATGTAGTCAACCTTTACTATATGTAGGAAATATTTATTCGTGCCAATTTACTTTGATCAATAATGGCTAAAATTTGTTTCAGCAGACAATCTAATGATCTGACTTGATAAGTCATCAAAATATATGAAAACTATTTTTAGAGGCGTGTTTCGGTGAACCCACAGACAAAGGAGCAGTAAATAAGCTTATGAGTTGACCTCTGTCAAGTTTGAGTCCGATTTAATAAATTGTTTCTTCTAATAAGCAATTCTTTAAATACCTTGGATTAAGGCAGACCTTAACAATAAATTCTTAACTGACCAATGATAATTTTGATTCTGAATATTAGGTAAATTATTTGACAATGCTAACAAGTCATTCAAAGTAATCTTTGACCAAAACTTGAAGAAACATAAAATTATATTTGTATTGACATAAGGTAAATGAATAGAAAAAAAATCTTTTCTAACATAATACGTAAAAAAGTTATTTTGGAAAATAACAAGAACAATTTTTTTTTAATTAGCTGCCTAAAAGTTTTTTAATGATAATAATTATTACTGGACTAAAAATTCACAAATTTTAAATTAATAATGTCGTAGAACGATGTCAAATTGAAAATTAATGAAAATCTTAAAAAAAATATTTAAGAAACTAAGAGTTATAAATTGGTAAAGAAATACATACATGTTTTAATACTAACATTTCTCTCTTTGGAGTAAAAAACATCTTTCATAAATAATAACATATTGAATTTTCTGTTAAATTTATTAATACTAGATATAAATACACACAAAATTAAAAATGTATCAAAGATCCTACTGATAGATAAATTAAAAACACACTCATCTCTCGTAATACAAGCTCAATTCAATCTGAAAATTTTGCTGCATGAAAAAGTCAAAGGTAATATAATTGAAGATCATAACTTTGTAGTAAATACATTGTGCAACTAGAATATATCTCTAAAATAAAATTAAGAAGATTTAACCTTGATTTTAAGATTAGTACAGTGGACTATAATTAAAAGGAAATAATTGATTTTAATTATAAATACTCGTACTTGGAATATATTGAGGATAAACCGCATAGTGGAAATTAAGGAAAATGGAAATTATACTAAGTTATTCACCACTCCTGGAATTTCATTACCACTAAATTTGGTTTATGATGCATTCCATGTTTACTACAAACTATATATCTAGCGCTAGCATTTTCTCATATGTATATACATTCTTCTCTTTAACATTGGTATTGAATGATATTTTCTACATACACAAAGCTCACTTGGGTCTAGTTTCAACGCCACTTTTATTTTTTTATAATTATACCTTATCATTTTTAAAAATAAAGAAAAAAATTATTCAAGTTTCACACGGAGCTTAGCAAATGAATCTTCCAGAGGCTCAAATGTTTTCACAAAAGTACATTTAAAAGTTTCGGACATATTTTCTAATTCCATTCCAAAAGCTTTAATATCATCCTTCTTCATATTCAAAACATATTTCATTCCTTCGATAATAACTAAGCCATTATTTTTCATCAATTGCATTATACTCGGTTGCAAATTTTTTAACAAATTATTACTGACAAACATAACATGAAATTTGTTCTGATAGTCCGATTTATCTGGATAAATATTTAAAGCTGAATAAGAATGAAAAAATATCTTTGCATAATCAAGATTGATAAAGTTATCAAAGTCATCTCTATCTTTAGCATCTCCGTAGTCACACGCTTCAGAAAGTTTCGCATCCAACTTAGCTATTGTCACCAAGCCCAAATTATGTTCCACATCATTATCAAACTGTTTAGAATCTAATGGTTGTCCTGTTTGAATTTCGTAAAACATTCTTAACAAATTTCTTTCACTTATATCTGTCGCTCGTTTATAGTACGTGCCATTACTAGATTTCAACATATCTTTATCTTGGCAGTCTAGTCCGTATGTTACATAAGGTCCTGTGACAATATCACCTAAATATCCTCTGTGAGTAAATTGCTCTCCAGAAGTAATAACTCCTGCTGCTAAAGAGTAATTTGGACGAGATACTTCAGTTTCTAGCCATGTAAAAGCAACACCAGTTAATCGAAAATGTTTGAATTCTTGGACATTAACTGTTGCACCACCTAATTCACGAAAACGCATATGATAATCCCAATCAAACACACCTAAACGGGAATCGTATCGTGTTCCCAAAGAATTCCTGATTCTTCTATCCCACAAAGTACAAATATCCAACTGATTTGTATTACCTGCACCCCAAAATTTAAGCAACATTTCTATATAATCTCTTTCGCGATATTTGATTTTTTCACAGGATATTATAGGAAGAATTTTTTCCATGTAATTAAGATCAGTTATCATTTTTACCATGTTTTTTGAAGTAGATATCATATACTTAGATGTTGTAAATCTCAAAAGTGTATTTCCATAAATTTCCATAAACAATCTCGTCTTTTCAAGTAAACCCAATCTCTCTGGATTTTCTAACGCAATTGAGAGAAGAAGTATTTGTCTGGCAACAAGTTCTGCACATCGTTCAATTATGTGAAAGTTAATCTTTCTCTTTTTATGGCGATAAGATTGGGCTAAAGTTTTAATTACATGCCTTGCATCACAGCCTCCAATTAAAAGAATGTTGATTTCATCTAATTCCTCTACATCTTCCACTAAGTATTCTTCTTGCAAATCCAACGATGGACTTAAACCCCAAAACATTTTTTACTATCGATAAATAAAAAAAACAAGACACTACTAAATCTAGAATATTCCAATCATGTACAATTCCTTTCTACATAAGTGACAGTTTCATAATAACTATGGTTACGCAAAGTTTGTTTTCTTGGATACACACAAACTGTTTTGACTTGTTAAATCAATACTGCTCTTATGGTTTCAAAATTTGTTAAGATCTTTCCAGCTCATAAAATTTCTTAAATTATTTATTTTATTTGACATCTATTCAATATTTTGCTAAATGACTTCATTAAGGGTTGCTTTTATATTTATAATACATGCAAAACATAAAATAGAGCACAATATTTTTTTGGAATCAACTAAGATAAACTAATAGTACAATATAACTTGATAAGTATATATACAATACAATAATTGTAATTTTATGACAAAAAACTAAGAGAAGAAATCCTTAAAAATAAGATACTTTTGGCAAAAATGTTATTTTTACATTACACTTTCATCGTGTATAGCAGAAGCAGAGGTACCCCCCCCCCCACCCCTTATTGAACAGACTGTCAAATTAAGATGTTCGGAGTACTATGTTATGTGGGTTGGATTAAAAAGGGGGCATACATTATTTTATATACAGTGGAACCTTGGTTCTCAACATTTCAATGACAATCAATGCCATGTTTCACTTCAGAAAAATTTAAAGCCGTAGGCAAAAACAAACCACATTGGACAGATTTTTTGTGAGACAAAAAAGAGAAAGAACCCCAAGACAGTCACCTGATATTTTTATGCAAGATGACTCCCATTTCAAACAATAATATCGCTCCTCCTCTCCACCTCCCTCACCACCTTCCATTTATGCCATCAGCTCTCCTCAGTACAGGTAAAGTGCAGTTAAATTTTCATTTACAAATTTAATATATTTATTATCTTGTCACGCTGTGTATTTTTAGAAGTCTGGAATGGATTAATCCAATCTATGATACATTACTTCTTTTGAGAAAATTTTATTCGGTTTTCGAACAAGTTCAAAAACCGAGGCGTCACTGTATGTGTTTATGCATGTGATCGCAATTAAAGATAAATAAGTGTATATTTACTACCTTAAGAAACTTTTTTATTATGAACAGTTAAAAAATTTATCTGAAAAAAAAAACAATATTTTTGTCCAAGTGTCCTAGAGCAGGATATACCCATTCACCAGGTCGAATTGGGGAATCTTGATGTATAGCATAAATAGACAGGTTTATTGCTATGTAGCAATTTATTTCAACCAACCAGGAAGATATTTCAATAATCCTAAAATAAAAACTAGAATGAAACCCTTTTTAACTATTCAATGCTGAAAACGCCTACAAACTTCTGATGGGTGCTCAAAACGCCCATCGCCATTCTATACCGAATTCCTTTAAATATATTGAAAAACCGGTGAGCCTGGAGGGGCCTTATGGTTTTTATAGGGTTTGTAAGGATACGAAAAATTAATTAACCTGCTCTCACCTTTTATTATTCTTTAAAAACTTTAAGTTTGGACAAAGTTTTTAGCCTCCGCATAATTTGAAAAAAAAATATTCAGTTGTCAATATGTTAAAACAAAATTGGGTATCAATGGAAATCAAACCTGCCACCTCCAGGCTGGAAGACAATCGTCTTACCAATTAGGCCATGGAGGCCTCCTCTTTCAATTCCTTTTTATAAATCTTCGCAAAATGATCACTATGAAAAGCAATTAACAGCGAGTTTAGCAAAACATTAAATTAAATAATAAAATAAATATTTTTCTTATGATTGTGCCAGTTGATTAGTTGTGCTAGTGAAAGTATTAAAATAATAATGGAAATTACTAATTAACATGTCTTTAAGATAACTCTTAATTAATATATTAAAATCAAAATAAGATAACTAAAAGTTCTCTGCTAATCTTTGGCGCATTTTTTATAGATGTACTTGTAGTAAATTTTTATCAAATTATGTTATATACTCTTTTGATTAAAAAAGCAGAATAAAATATTTTAATTATTTAACAGTGCAATAAAATTTTACTGTACAATATAACATGTAATTAAATAAACACTTAAATGTTAACTAAACTAATGAATAAATCATATGATACTTCTTATATCTCTTTTAACACTTTTTTAACATAACTTATTTTAATTTTTTTCTATTCTGATATCTTAGATATATTTGGTAATTTTACGGTGGCAATAATTTACAGTCCATTTTAATAGCTAAATTCCTAAAAGATTAAAAAAACAATAAAAACAAATAAAATAAAGAATTTTGCAATGAAGCAAGCTGCCATGATGCAGAATACACAATAAAGTTTGTATTACTCGCATACGAGTTAGGGTATACCGATCATCTTGTATAGTGTCGAGACATGGACCCTGAAATCGAAAGATTGCCAAAAGGTTGATACTCTTGAGATGTGGTACTGAAGACAATTGCTCAAAGTAACATGAACAGCAGTTTGATCCCATCACCACCCATGCTGTTATAGGGAACAAAATAAATCCTCATCTGGTGCAATCTATACTAGAAGATCCATTTTTTTCTTATTGAGCGTGACGTCACTTCGTGATGAAAAAGAAACCGCCCAAAGAGACTCCGCCTCCAGTTATGATACTCCTAAGTGTGAAAAAAATAGTAACAAGGAAGGATTTAATGTCCGGCATCACGGGAGAAGGAAAATCTTCAGCACAACATACTAATATTTCAATATCATAAATTATAATAGAAGTTGAGAATTCTGTGATACTTTGGCCACGTTTCCAAGATTGTATACTCAATCAGGAGACACCATTGTGCAAAGTAGATTTGATGGTATATGGGGCCATGATCGGTCTCCAACAAAAACAGATCTGGTCAAATCCGTGGCACTCCACTTACTAGAAGAACACTCCAGAGACATTGAGAACCACATAAAATGGAGACAAGCTATTAGAGCTGTGCTGAATCAAGATAAACATCATTCATCAAAGTCATGACCACCCTAGCAAGAAGGGGACAAGAAGAAATGAAGGTACAAAATAACAAATAATTATTTGATTATGAAAATCTCAAGTCGCTATTGTCATTAGTTCCACTCAAAGACCGAGGCTTTGTGACTGAATCATCCTCAAACTTTCTTAAATTCAGAGGCTTGCTATTCTTACTGTTGCCTCTGCTAGGATAAGACCTCGACATTGAAGTAGTAGTGGGTATCTTCTTCTTTTCTTTCACTCGTAACTGTACAAGCCATAAATCCCTAGTTTTTTTGTTTCCCAGAACAAAGAAAACACACAAAACCAGCCCTTGAAGAGTAGCAGTAAGACAAAACAAATAGGCCATGACTATGCTCTGACTAGAAAATAAACCAAATATCCAAGTTAAACCAAATAAGAAAAATAGAAGAAAGCTTACTGTAATACTTCTGTATAATTGCCCCGTTTCTCCATGGCGTTGAATATTCGAATTGATGAAAACTGAATAAATAATAAGGAAAAACAGTACAGCGTTCGCAGCAACAATCAAAGCTATTGGAAGAAACACTGACAGCCAAAAACCTAATCCATTCGGATAACAAAAATCATTTCTGAGTTGGTCCACTTTAAAATGTTGCGTGTAGTTATCAGAGTCAAAAATAAACAATAAAATGATAGGCACCACTGGGGCAACCCAACCAAATACACATGATTTTAAGAGTCTATGGGATGACCCTTTAGTAAATACTGTAACAAGGCGTTGATATGATAATACGGCAGAAATAAGCATCCAACAAAATGATGCCAAAACTGAATAGTGAAGGAATACACCAGTAATCAGACAAAATACTTCTCCTACATATTGCATATCGGCAAAGACTATATACAAGAAAGTCATGATTAATATGGACATAGCTGCAGACAAATGAAGCCAAATTTTATTACTGAAATCACTACGCCAACTCTTAAACAAAATACCAGTTAAACAGATAATAATTAAACCAATAAGAGAGAATATACATCCAATCAGTGATATGATTGTCAAAGTGACATCATTAACCCTATTTAAAACATCGATTTTTGATATCAGTTGAGCAAAATGTGTAAGATGATTACAACGACACGTATCTAAACCTCCCGGTCCTTTGGCTGGCAAAAGCTCGCAACCTTCTGATGACCAATAACCATTAGATCCTTTTGAGAAGTCCCAGAAGACACAAACTTTCGTTTCGTTGTCACCTTGAGAATTGTATGGACGAAAATGTAAATCAATATATTCATTAGCCTGAAATTTATTCACATTTGACATAGAAACACTCAAAACTCGAGTATTGACTCGAGAAAGTTGCGATTGATTGGTGATGTCGTGGTTGAAAGCTCGATCATTCTTGAATATAACAAATGATAATCTGTCATTATGAACTCCACTTCCAAGGGATGAAGGAACATTTACAATGATGTCATTTTCTTCTGTTTCTGGTACACTGATGTTACCTGAAACAAAAAAAGTTTTATTCAAATATTTCAAAACTAATTTTAACTGAAATAATTACAAATATTTTGGAAAACTTTACTTTTTTCAGTGCCTATAAAAATTTAATAGAGGGAAGCTTTGTTCAGAAATTTCTAACATAAAAAACCATGGAGGTAAATATAAAAATGATTATAAGACCAATCAATGAAACTCAATGATTATCCTTATGGGTCTGGATAGTAACCAGATAAGATAAAAATATAAGTAAAAAATGTTACCTCCTGTCAAAATATGCACCGCATCATCATCAAGAGTTCCTTGCTTAATGGGTTTCAGTTTGATACCAGTGACTGGAGATGTGCTATTTCGATCTGACACAATAATAGCTAAATTTGGCTCAACAATCTTAACATGAGTTTCATCACGTTGTATTGTCATCTTGGACACCATCCTGTCCAAATCATTGAGTAATTTCTTTGGAATAGAACCACCCTCTAAATCTAGTACTTTACTTATAAGATCAGCAGCAGTTTTCAAGACACTTGAATTCACAGGTCCATTTGTTATTTCATCGATGATATTCACAACCTCATCTATTTCGTCTTCAGGACACTAAAATAATAAAAATCGATTTATATACACTCCGCAAATGAACAGTATTTATAAATTTGATTGCCAAAATTGTGACAAGGGTAAACTTGAAGAATGGTACAGAAGAGAATTTCTGAGCATTATCCTGCAGAATTGGCCGATCGGATGTCTTCATTAGCCAAACAGTACATCAATATAGGGCTCCGTTTGTCCTTGAAAACAACTGTTTTAAGGAAACAAAAATTTTCAATCACAAAACTATATAATTTATGTCTCATCAAAGAGACAATTGAAATTTATAAACATCCAAACATCAACAAAGATGACACAATGCACTTTAAACCTACATGACTTTTGCAAAGGTACAGAGCATGACAGCACAAGAAGGTAAATTGAAATTGCCATGTTGAGGGCGTGGGTTTGCCGGGTCCTGTACTGATCATTGCAAAACATTGTGGTAGGGAAAGAGGTGGAAGAGCATGCCAAATGCACATTGGTGATGAGTGTAGGTACTTCTTATGTGCTTGCTGTATTTGGTAATAATTTTTTGACATTGCCCTGAGGATGAAAGCTGCAACACCTTCGAAACATCGGGCATCATTTAACTTAACACAGAAACAATTCCAAAAACAAATTTAAACTACTCATATTGATATTTTTATCTGCCTATATTATACATATATTTAGAAGGCATGTGGGAAAAATGGATGGCAAAAAAATGACTAAATGAATATACTTATCAGAAATACATGGTATCCGTGAAAGAGTGACTGAATCAACGAAAATGTGACTGGATCAAGTAGACTAGATTTTGAAATAAGAAACGTGAATAATAGAAAATTGTGCATGATGAGTGAAAGGTACGTCTTTAGATAGAAAAGTATAGAGATCTGTTATCTCTGTGAATACTGCATGTTGATAATATCAATTTAATTTGCAATATGTGTGAAAATATATATTTTTAATTATATGGATATTACAAAATGTAGGCCATCTTTGAGAAATATTTTCATATTGAAGAGATAACATACTTAGGGTGAGACTTGGTCACAAAACAACACACATTTTTTTAAATCTGACTAAATCATCATCATTCAAAAAAAGTACTGTGTACTCAAAAAAAATCAGTGAGGCCCTCGTGAGAGTAAGAACGGTGTGGAAAAATACAACCTCCATTCTACTGGCTTAGATACAGGCACTGTTAAGAAGTGAAATTTCTATTTCCTACTGATTTTAAGCAGTTTCAAGTGACTTTTTCATTTGCTATTTTAACATTATCCTGGTTGACACTTATCATTTAAGTTCCCCTATAATACAATATCAAAGATTTTTCATTAAATTAAAACTAAGTTTGAAATTATCACCATTATGTTATGGTTCTTATGTTTTATGTAATACATATTATTTTACTTTATAACTGTGAAATATGTAAATACTTATAATTGTAAAATGATAATTTAAAATATGTATGACAGAACAGTTTGATATTATATTTTGTTGGGTTCAGTATGGAAATGGGGAGAATTGTTAAATTCACAAATGGCTGCAGCTCAAACTAGTGGCATTGTTTATGCATGTTTGTATCTAAACTTTGTGGGTGTAAGTCAGTTGTCTCAGAACAGGACATGAGTCTAACGAGACAGGTTGTATAGATAGTTTATTTTGTGTAGTGTAGAATTATGTAAATATTTGAATAAAAATAAAATTATTTGTATGCAAATTTTAAGTATTCATGCATTGTTATAAATTATTTCCCTCATGATATATTCTAGTTGCCTTCAATATTCCAAATCAAATATCAATCATACAGTATACTATATAATAAACTATATCATTTTTTTAAACTATAATAGTAATATAAAAAATTAAGAATATGTGGAATAATTAAGGATATGTTTTATATTACTAGTTTAAAAAATGATACTGTTTGTTACAAAAAGCAGAAAAATATGTAGGTCAACTATAAATTTTTATAGTTGACCTACATATTTTTCATAAGTTATAAGGTTTTGAAAGGTTGTTTTTATTTTCTAGTTTTTTTTTTTTAATCAATTATTAAATTGTTTATCTTTGTTGTGGGTATTTATTGTTTTATCATTAGTGATAAGTATAAATACATACATGAGAAGTTATTATAGACGAAAGTGAAGTTGATTCACTAGTAGATGGATACTGAAGATGAGTTGTGGAGACAATAGTACAGTTAGGTATGGGTGTAGTAACCCAATAAGCACCAACATTAAAATTCCCTGCACAGTGATATTGTTTGCATTCCTCTGGCACTTCAACTGTTGAACCTTTAAAGTAAAAAAAAAACTAAGTAATTATTTATTCAGACCACATCAAAATACACTCATCCCTTGTTTTAGGTGGTAGATAGCTTCCAAGAAAATTTGAATAAATTGAAATGACCTAATATGTATGAAGCAATGAACTCATACAGAATTAGAAGACATGTTTCAGAATATCGAAATGTAGAATAAAAGTAACAATAAATTGTGTTAAATGAATCTACCAACCGAATAAAAATCAAAGATTTTATAAAATATTTTTATTAGTCAGTAAAAATATTATTATTCGGTACACTTACACTAACTATTGAATCTGAGAATAAAATAAAAGTTAAAAATGTATAAAAAGAAAATGCATAAATCAAGGAATATGTGTATTATAACGAGGCTTTTTTATTAATCAAAATGGTGTTAAAGTACTAATTAGATGTACAATTAATATTTATTTTCTTTTACTTAAAAATAATTCCTCTCCCACAAGAGCAACGATCACAGTTAAGGAAAAAATAATAGAACCTGCTACATCATTGAAGAGTAATGAGTTTTTTGTTGATGTTTGAGGCAAACTAATCATAATGCAAGTCATACATTAGATAAGAGAGTAGCTAGTTCTAGAATCGGACAGCATGAGTAGTAAAATATGATGAACTAGAAATGCCAAGAGGCAGTCAAAACTAGCATAGCACATCATCCAAATCGGGGAAATGCTGAACATTTTCAGTGTGATATGTAGGGGCAGCAAGATTGCTTAGGATTTCATATAAAGTTCTGTTCATAACAGTTCTAAGAACCAATCGACAATTTGTAACATTTAAGCAACTTAATTTTTTCCAATATACTGTGATGCAGCGACATTTTCTCATGTTGAATACAATGTATAATATAAGTAAACTTCTCGTCAGTTATAATGTTCTTTGTTATACAGTGGATATGGATATACAGCAGGTCTCTCTTATTCTAAGAGAATTCATAAGACAATAAAAAAATTGAAAAACGATTATAACTATCAGTCATAGAATAGCTGTATTTTACTGAGGATTGGATCAATATCCAGGAAACCTGGAATATAACCAGGGAGAGGTATATTGACAACAAACTGGTAATAGAAAATTGGAAGATCAAAAGTACTCACCCAAGTCTGAAGTCTCTGTGGAACCCTTTCCATAGCATTGTTTTACATTTCGTTTATAGATTATCGTAAAAGCACCATATTGATGATTTTGTAATTCATACTTCACGTTGGATAGTGTTATGTGTACTAACCATCTACCATTATCATAACGTCTCTTCATTACTATTTCCATACGTAAATAATTCTCCGCTGATTGAGACATATTCCTGCGTTCTGTTTCGGCAAAATGTGAATATATAAATCTTTTAATTTCACTTTCATTCAAGTTAGGTGTGTAATGTTTTAAATCTAACATCATAGCAAAAGTATACTTGAGGCGGTTAATATCTTTGATGAAAAGTTGCTTTTCAGATTCTCTTGATATATACTCTGATGTATTGTTCGTAAAACACCAATAGAATCCATCACCGTAATGTTCAATATAAAATGAATTAATCTTTGGATTTAGACTGATTACTGTTACTCTTTTAGGGACATAACTATCAGCATCAGTGAAACACCAAATATCAACTATCATAACGTTGCTTGGTTTCACTTGAAAGAATAGCTTATCATCCCTGAAAAATATATTAAACACATATTTATATTGTATGAGTATTATTATTTTGTAAAGATTATACGTTAGTAACCTCTCACATGTCCTGAAAGTAATATTCCCATTCATTTCAAAAGAAAGTGTTTCACATTAACTAACAGATGGAGTGGAGATGAGAATAAGTTATACAAAACTTGAAAGCTATACAACTCACAGTTAGGACATTTTACATAGTATTATTTCATTCCATTCTGACAATAAATAAAAAAATCCTTTTTTCCAAAAATATTGTAATAATGGTTTGGTATATTATATTTCATTGAAATATGTAGAAAATAACAGTTTATTAATGTTTAAGCATTATAGTAATGAATATTAATCACTATTAAAATCGAGCAGTTGTACACACTTTTGTTTTCAAATTAATATTTTATTAAAATCTCCTAGCAATGAGTTGTTTGTTCAAACCACATTCATTTTGTCCCATTTACAATAGAGGCTTGAAACATTTCAGTAATTTGTTTTTTTTTACCTTTTTTCATTAACCACGTGATTTTTTTCTACCATTCTTTAAAAATTACATCCATAATGATGAAATCAGTTAATTGATTCAAGTTTAGGATCTAATCCAAAAAATAGCAAGATAAATGGAGCTGGATAGAATATATGCCGAGACAAATTGACAATTGTTGGGAAAAGAGACTGCTTGAACGGAGGCAATGACTAGTCAAACTGGTAGAATGATTTTCAAAAAAATTATAATAAGGAGACTGGGAGAGAGGGATAGGTGCAATTGGTCAAGCAAAGACAGTAGAGATCTTAGTGGGAGGTCTTTAGGCAGAAATGGATACACAAAGGCGTATGATGAACGCTTAATCTTTACTACACCTTGGAGCCATTGCAAGCATAACCTGATGCAGGATAATAAGTTCCTCAACAAAAATCCTGGGGGCACACACATCTTGAATGATAAATTTAGATTTTAAATTTATTGTAATTGCATTCTTATAATACAACATTTAACTATTACATTCATTGTTATGTTTGATGAAAATTAGAATAACTAGTTGGTAGAACGATTGAGTGGATTCAATTGCTGATATAACCCAAAAAAAAAACATACCAGTCCGGCTTTTTACATAAGCATTTTAACATCTTGGTTGGAAGAATCCTTATATGGAAATAAGCCCACTAGGTTGTATAGTAAACAACGGAAGATAAATACAATAGAACATTTGCATTAATTTATTTTTCGAGTTATTTATTTACCAAAGATTACAAGATTTAAAACAAAACTATTTCCTTTAATTTTTATATTGCTTTGCCTTTCCAAAATCACAACCTTAGTAAAATACATTATCTTTAAAATGTAAAAAAAATATTTGTATAAGGCCTTTCGGAGTGTTGTACCATGTGCTTTGGCTTATGATGCTGACATGCTTAAGAACTTGTTCATAGTCAACTATTCAAAGAAAAAAACATTTTTTTGATATTCAAGTTCTATGTAACAAATTAATTTGTATGAAAAATTGTTTCACAACACTATGTTAGTTCTACATATAGAAAGATGCTTCCTAAAACTCGTCATTTTAATCAAATTTATCATTCAGAGCATCCTAAAATTAAAGCAGACTGAGTAATGTATACTTACTCTTGTCTAGTGAAATTGAATTCTACAGTGGGTAAATGTATGAAAGATTCACAGACAGCATTATTGTAGACCCTTGATGCATTTTCCACATTCCACATCCCATTTTGAAGAACAACAGTCCCATTAATATTGTTCGGAATAGTTCCACTTGCAAAATTCCATTCTTGTTTTAAAACCTGTAAAAGAGGATGAATGATGATAACTATAAATGTTTTTTTTTTCTTTCTGGATCATTGCAGGTGATATTATCAAAATTTAAATGAAAATTTTGCCTTACAATTTTGGGTTAACAGTTTTAAAAAAAAACGCCAAAAGCAAAACAAACCATATCCAAGGCTTTGCCTTTTCTTGCCACCTTATCCAATTCGATAATCACTGGGAACTCTAAATGCATTGTATATATGATAGATGTGATATATGATAGATAGCCTGTGTTAAGAATTTATTAGTAAACGAGTTATTTTAATTTTTATTTCTCTCTCTTTTTTACATATAGCATTGTAGAACCATGTGTTGTTAAGGAAATAAATGAGCTTGCTGTCAATTTAAAATCTATACACATCACTTGACACTGGCGTATACTCCATGTTCACGGCCATTATTCAAGGAGAAGAGAAGAAATCTGTACAACTCTGGATTTTGAAGGAATTTGACAGCACAATAAACAAATTTTAACATTACAGAGAAATCTCCAAAAAATATAATTTAGCTATTATAAAACTTAAGCTGTTATAAGACTTTAGAAAGGTTATTTTGAAATTAACCAGTACCATTATCATTTTCTATTAATATATCATCACATCAATCCATTTTATCCCAATGTAGAAAATATATACAAATATGATACACTACTTTGCCCAATGAACAACAGATGGCATTATAGCACTGAAACACATTCAGTAAATCAACGTTTCATACCTATAACATATACAAATTTATTATTCAAGAACTATAGAACAGGTTTCATTTTTAATTTCCTTCATGTAATTTTTTATTTTTAATTATCCTAATATTTAATTTTTACTTTCTTAGAAATAGTCAACACCTACTTGTATATACTAACATATAACTAGATATCAATTCTTAGAACCAATTATTTTAAGGAGTGTTTTCATACTATTATTATGTTTATGTGTTTAACAATATCCAAATAGCCAAGAAGGGGCAAACTAATCATTGTTAATTAGCCTGTTGAGCAAATGATGCAATGTAAATACTTAAATATCAACATCATAAGCAACGATAACTCTACTAACAAGTGAAGGAACAAATAAATAAGAAAAAAGTGATATCTGGTTGTCTAAAGATATAATCTGGAAAAATAAATACATGTTCATCGATAGCAAAATTCAAATTTACACTACTTGTATCAGACCTATCTTGACTTAGAGTGTCAAAACCAGAGCCAATATACTGAGAACAAAAGATCTGCTTCAATAATCTACCATAAAAATACTACAACAAACCAACACAAATATCTTATAGATAGAATCAGAAACGCTCACATCTGATAAATCTGCAACACAACAATATTGTCAGATGGAGTAGAAATAGAAGGCAGCATTGGAGTGAACATATGAATAGGATGGACAGTGATATAATCCCTTACACACTGCATATCAGGATGCCACCTAAGAGGTAGAAGGTAGTCAGCTGGTGCTTTACCTTCCAGGAATGATTTTTCACAACAACACAGATCCAAGATATACTTCAAAAAGAAAAATGTTTGTGTCATGACTGTACCATCTCCAAATTGAACCACAGGATTTAGGTGCCTATCCAAGTTTTGTCACTCCTCTTAAATCAAAGGAAATGTTGCTCTGATGTATGACTGTCAATCAAAGGTGATTTTACTCTGACGTGATGACCATTGTTTTAAATAAAGTGTCTACTTTATTCACTACATCTTCTCAGCTATCGACTATAGAATGAAGACAAAGATATTGAACCAAAAAACATCACATAAGATGGAGACTTTTGAAATGTGGATCTTGAGACATATAGTATTTTCAATATTCCCTGAACAGATTGTGAAACAAATGTAGAAGTGTTTACTTGTATGTATAATGACCAGGAACTACTTAAAACTGTGGGGGTTCGAAAGTCGCAGTATCTCAGTCACATAATGAGATTACACACAATACTTTATAAGATCGAGACTTTTGAAATGTGGATCTTGAGACATATAGTATTTTCAATATTCCCTGAACAGATTGTGAAACAAATGTAGAAGTGTTTACTTGTATGTATAATGACCAGGAACTACTTAAAACTGTGGGGGTTCGAAAGTCGCAGTATCTCAGTCGCATAATGAGATTACACACAATACTTTATAAGATTGAGACTTTTGAAATGTGGATCTTGAGACATATAGTATTTTCAATATTCCCTGAACAGATTGTGAAACAAATGTAGAAGTGTTTACTTGTATGTATAATGACCAGGAACTACTTAAAACTGTGGGGGTTCGAAAGTCGCAGTATCTCAGTCACATAATGAGATTACACACAATACTTTATAACACGACTGATCATCCGTGAATGACAAACATGGCGGCGCATCTTTTGGTTTAAGAATTTGTGGGAATGGTTTGGCTGCAATTCTACTGAGATATTCTGGGATGCAATGAACAGTTTCAACGATTTCCATGGGAAGAAATCTATTTAATTTTCTATAACATATATCTATGAATGAAATAAACAAATGACATAGTTATAATGATATATACTTACATCTTCCAATTCAGAAGAATAATTATTCCATATTGGATGTCCGTTGACCACTGTGATCCCGAGAGGCCATTCACGAGTTTCCAGAGTTGCGAATTCTTCATGATTCAAATAAACATATCCTCTGTGAGGCAAGTATCCATTGCTTTTATTGCAAATAAGAAACGCTTGCTTCCATGTGGCTCGTAAAGGGACTCGCCGAGCTGATGCCATGTTTCCAACCAGTTTTAAGCATGTTGGAATTGGAGATGGGTAAGCCTGATAAAGTTCAGGACAATCCCATGAGAGTGTCCGTGAGCCAGGATAAGGTCTTATAACACAAAGTCTGTTATGTGACTCATCGCAATTAGCTGACTTGTATTCACCACTACTGATATGAACCACTACGCACATGTGTTGACCATTTTCACTTTTGATTTCCATATTTTCAGCTGATAGACCCATATTATCATCATCCAATCGCCAGTTAATAAAAGGTCCATTTTTGTAGGCTCGAACAAAATCTGTCCAAAAGACATTTTTTTCCATATTAGGGAATGTATATTTATATTCATTAATAAATTCCAACGATACCTCATTTCCATTACATCTTTCGTACTTTTGTGAGCTTATTTCATTTGATTTCACTTGGTAACATAAACGTGTCATATTATTATATTGAAAGCCGATAGGACACATAACTCCAAGATTATAGTAAAATATTGACGTTACAGGAGTGTATATTAAAATCAACAATATAAAACAGAATTTCAATCTTCCTGAGTAATAATTCATCTTTGTTGATCCCCATTGAGTACCCTGAAAAAAAGAAAAAAATGATTAAATCACTAGAAAAAATTTTAGTTATATTTATAACCAAGCATATAAATAATACAGGTTAGATTTTTATATGAAAAAGATATCAATAATGACAACCAGCGGCGGCCGGTCCTGAGGTGCGCTGGTGCGCCAAGCACCAACGTACCTCAAGACGCTGAGCGAATATGAAATATCGCTGTCTCATGGTTTAATGTATTCTATCTGCCCTATATAAATTTGCATTTCCGTACGGTGTGTATTGGAGATCGCTCCGGTAGTATTGGCAAACTAGGGCGGTCATTTGAAAGGAATATTTTTTTAAATTTAATTAAAAAAAAAATTTCAATTTTCCCTTAAATAAAAATACTCATACTATTTTTCAGTATTTTTATACATATTTAATTTATACAAATGTTTCACATTTTTGGAAGTCATGTTCGCAAATATATAATTTAATTATTGCGAATTATTTCTCCGGTTCAGCGCACCTCTAAACCGGCCGCCGCTGATGACAACCATACTTAATCACCCGGCATTTCCTGGGGATCGAGTATGATTGTGAACCATCTTGCGGATGAAAGATACCTGTATGTGTAATGATTTATTATGTACAAGCTGTTGCACTTCAGCAAATATAGTCTTGAAAGTTCCAATGACAAGAACATCAAAGTTCCAAAATGATTGGCAGGTTTAAACTGCTGCTACCTTTCATTAGACAGAATTTTTTATATAATGCCATTTTATATTGCTTAATAGTGTTATGAGATTTCAAGATAAGCAGCATATAAGTCACAGAAAAACATGAATTCTAATATAAAACGATCTTAAAGTAAAACCAGTCCAGAAGTTAAACCGCCAGGAATCGAACTTGGGAGCCCGCTGGCTTAGCGTGAATGCTAATCGTTAGACTACATTGATACAAGTTAAATACAATGAATTAAAATAACAGAGCTTCGGCTTTCAAATGCTGTCAGCCTTATTTTCAAGTATTCAGATCATCAGAATAATACTCCTCTGACAAACTCCATAGCCTAGTTGATAAGACACCTATCTCCCGATCCGGGACGTGTGGGTTTGATTCCCTTTAGTCCCCATTATTTTTAAAAAGGGTTCAAGTCTGGTTTTTACGTAAGGCTTGTTGAAGATGTTTAGGGTTGGCTGGGAAAAATTGCCACAATAGATCCGACGTGTACTGTAAACATCGAAAGTGTTATACAAGACTAAATCTTATTTTTCTTAATGAAATTATTTACCATTAGATAACTTCTGTAACCTAGGTGGTAGAATGCTTGCCATCCAATTCCAGGGTTTCAATTATTTATCATTAGACAACTTCTGTAACCTAGGTGGTAGAATGCTTGCCATCAAATTCGAGGGTTTCAATTATTTATCATTAGACAACTTCTGTAACCTAGGTGGTAGAATGCTTGCCATCCAATTCGAGGGTTTCAATTATTTATCATTAGACAACTTCTGTAACCTAGGTGGTAGAATGCTTGCCATCCAATTCGAGGGTTCCAATTATTTATCATTAGACAACTTCTGTAACCTAGGTGGTAGAATGCTTGCCATCCAATTCGAGGGTTTCAATTATTTATCATTAGACAACTTCTGTAACCTAGGTGGTAGAATGCTTGCCATCCAATTCGAGGGTTTCAATTTTTGATAGAATAAAAATCTCAGTTAGGTTTTCACTCTTTTGAATATCTTTCTGGTGGCTGGAAGAAATTGCCATATAGCAATAAGCCCACCAAGTTGAAATGTATACAATCAGAAGTGTTATACAAAACAATAGAATATGTAAGTTTTCAGCACAATGCCGACCTCAGTGGCATGTTTCTGTGTTTCGAGTTCGATTCCTGATGGTACATAAAAAAAACATTAAAAGAAAAGGGTCGCAGTCTGACAAAAGAATTCATTATGTAATGATTCTCGCATGCACTGAGTATGTGTGCAATTGTTTGTGTTTGCTTACTTGCAGTAATGTTACCAACATATGCAATGATTGACGAATCGCGAGTTGTGTGCCTACTCCAGTGGATCTTAGCTCTAAGGATCGATTATTGAGGCTGAAGGTAGAAGACAATATTGTCTCCTGGCCATATTCTTCAATATGTCTGAATTACTGATATAGATATGTTGAAGGATACCATACAAAAGAAAGAAAAACATAAAGCGTATTAAATTTAAGACCAGGTATTTGTTTCATTGTATGTTAGATACTTGACTAAAACGACACAACAAAGAAAAAGCAAAAAATAATATGGCACTATCTCGCAAACAACCCAATATAGAATCCCAGATAAAAGAAAACCACATAATATAAATGTACATATGCAAAACGATTCAACAAATAAAACAGTTTTGTTTTATTTATTTGAAAATATGGATCCTTCAAACCTAAATATGGTAAAATAACAAGTCATAAAAATACATATTTTTATTATTTTCATACAAGTCCAAACATAGTAATTTTATGTGTCATCAAATATATGTGTATATCTCAAAGAGGCCATATTGTGGGTTGGATTTTTTCTATGTATCCATACGAGATTTTGCAAAAGAGATTTCATATTTGGTATATCAGGTGTAGGATTCCACGAAGTTATTTCAAGTGTGGGAAATATCTTATTAATCATACTACGGTACATGCCTAGTTAGATTGCCTATCCATTGTGTCCAATTTATAAAATAAACAAATATACATATGGTTTGATGCCGACGCAAGTGATAAGGCAACTATCGATCTAATTATCCGTTTATTAACACGCATATTATCTATTCAATTATCAATGCTTTAATAATATAATCTCTTTGTCTAATGTCAAGGCAAAGCAAACATCAGTTGTGAATCACCATTTTTTTAATGTAGATGTATGAACGAGTATCAAGCGAATTCTATGTGTAATGGGAATGAGAATTTCGTTATGTTTAACCTGCTGTCGAAGTATTCTTAAAGCTGCTATTAACTACTTTTTAATATAAAATTCTATTCCAATAGTGTCGACACCATCAGATTTAAATCATATCAGCCCAGAAAGATACAACAGTGATGGCATTGAGGTCTTTCTTCTACAGATCTTCTTTTGAGCAGCTAATGGGTACAGTGGGCGTTTCATCAGGTACAACGTTGATTGAATGTCATACATACCATCATGCCGTTTCCCTGCTAGAGAAGGCAAAGAGGACTTTCCTATCGTGACACACATATATCGCCTGTTTCACATATATACACATTCTCATACAGCTCCAATGATTTCTCTTACTTATTACATTTTCTTCTTTCAAAATTTCATTCACTTGATTCAACTAAACTTCACTTAATCTCCCTCAGCCACACTTTACACTCACATTTGCACTGTATATTTGTTATGTTGATCTTTCTTCATTTATTCGCTTCAGGTTCCCAAACCATCTTAACACGTTGACTGCCGATTAGGCGTTTGTGCGTAATGAGAGGAGAGCGCTGGGTGCTGATCACGCACTTACGCGTAATATCAGTTTGTCATTTCTATTGATCAGTCTGCCGCCGGCACCCGTCGTAGCGATTTGTTTGTGCGTCGGCACTCAACGTGTTTAAGTGCTTCTTTTTTTCATTTTATTCAATACATCAGCGTAAAGTTCACATTCATCTTGAATTACTTCATTCTGTATTGAATGTCGTCACTCATGCATATTGGTGGGTCCTCTGCACCAATCCTACCTCTGAGAAGATTGTTTTTTTAATATTGTATATCCATGTGGGTACGTAGACAAGTAAATCAAGAATCGACATGCTGACGCTCGGAAAAGCCATCAAAGGATCATAAAACTAATCCGTTACCTCAGTCTTGCCTATTTGACCATACATTAGGTGTTTGGGATTGTTAAGTTGTTTATGTATATCACTCCTGCATGCAATATTGTGTTGAATATCTGGAAGACGTGTCCCAGCAAGTATGTAAACCTTTTCCATTGGAGTTGGTCAGAGACATCAAGTAAATAGGAAATACTATATGTTACATCTATATTAGCATGCTGCTTAAGTATTTTAAATTAAAAGAAGCTATTGAATAGTTTTACAGCTACTCAAAGGACAAAGTAACTCACTACTCAACAAAACTGTTTATTGAACATAAAAAAAGTATTTGAAAAATTAATAGGTAGATAAAATAATTGAAGAGCTATGTGGCCTAGGCTTAGTGACTTAAAAGTCAAGTGTTCTTAGATCTCAAGTGTGATACCTAAACTTCGGCCGAGAAGATTTTTATATAATCCACAATTTGAGTTAAGGTTGCCTTTAAGTAGCTTACATAAAACTCTCTTAATTAGTTTTTTAGTGAATGGGCTGGGCTTATTTTAGTGTCAATTAAGATTCATAGTTTATATTTCTTTCATGAAAAAATGCACCTTCGGGCATGAAGAAATAGAAATATTGTAGGTAAATTAAGTATATTTTACTTCAATCATAGAAGAGCATATTATTAAGATGACCTTCTAGTCTAGTTGGTTCGACACCTGTCTTCCTGCCTGGACTCCTGAATTTGATAAGTTAGTTATATTCACCATTGGAACCCTAATTTTTTTAAAAAGGATTTCAATCAGGTTTCACTTAATTATTTAACGCTTCATTGTAAAAACAATCTGTCGGTCTTATTGCCAGGTGTCAATCTTTTCTAACCAACCAGACAACTCTCTTCTAACACTTATAGCCTCTAAAACATCTTTCTGGTTGGCTGGAAGTAATTGCCACGTAGGAATAAGACTGTCAGGTTATAATGTTTGTAATGATAGTGCAGCGGTGGCTGGTCTAGAGGTGCGTTGGTACGCTAAACCGGAGAAATAATTCGCAAAAATTAAATTACATATTCGCAAACATGACTTCCAAAAATGTTAAATATTTGTAGAGATTAAATACTCGTATGTATAAGAATACTGACAAATAGTATGAGTATTTTTATTTAAGTGAAATTTAAAAAAAAAATAAACTAAAATTTAAAAAAATATTCCTTTCAAATTGACCGGGTAAGTTTGCCAATACTACCGGAGCGATCTCCAATACGCACCGGACGGGAACGCAAATTCATATAGGGCAGACAGAGACATGCAGTAAACCGTGAGACAGCTATATTTCATATTCGCTCAGCGTCTCGACGTCCGTTGGTGCTCAGCGCACCAATGCACCTCGAGACCAGCAGCCACTGATATTGTAATAAAATACAAAGATTTAAATTGATTTAGATTTTTTTTTAATATGGCTATTATTTTGGTTCTTTTGAAGTATTTAAACAGCTGTCCTGTTAGCACTTAGTGTTGTGTTCAACTATTGGCCGATTCCTTCTCTAAACTCAGTACAAGAGATATTTTTAGATAAAACTATCAAAAACATATGATTAGTTAGATAAAACATTATTTTAGATACTAGAAACTTTGAAACCAGGATATGATTGCTCTTTGTTAAAAAAAATTCTTCATATCGGGAATAGTGGATGTCAATAATGATGAATATTTATTTAATCATATATTTTAATTGTGTTTTTGACAGTTAAAAAAAACATTAATTGAGTTGAAATTGATTGAGTTTATCACAATACATATTTAGTCATACTTTATACACTAAAACCTTGTATTTACGAACTTGTTGAAAGAGTCCACTATTGTTGAAGGATTGTTAAATGCAAATTTATTGTAATTGACTCAAACAGATTCTGAAGTAGGACAAATAAAGACTTTGAATACCAAATCAACACACATCATTCTACAAATGTTCTTTTGTGCTGCATTGTGCCAGACTTTGAAACAATCTTCCAAGTGCAACCAATTTATTTATTTAAGTATTTAAACAAAATCATAAAGAATATTTAGCTCTAAATATTGTACATTCCTAACTCCTATTAAATTCCAAACCTCGACTCATATTTCAGTGAAAATTGTCATTGTCGCATCGCTTTCTATCACGTAATTTCCCTGCCAGGACAGACAGGGAGAAGGGATCGCGTGACTTTACTATTGCGATGCATATTGTTTGCTTTTCTACATTCAAACATCTTGTCATACAACTTCTAGATATTTCTCTAACTTTACATTTTCTTCTTTATCAAAATATCATTTTTTTTTCAAACTATACTTTCCTCGGTCTTTCACTACCACGCCTTTCAGTTTTTCATTTAACTGTCTTCTTAATATTATTTTTCCTTATAATCCAGCATCCTTAACACAATCACAAATATAAAAAAATACCATTAATTAGGAATATTCTTGTTGGGTATAAGAAATTACTACTGTACAATAATTTCATGAGGTGTTTAAACAAATAAAAGCGTTTAAATAATTAAATATTCATTATTAAGGATGAATTACAAAGTTTGATAAATTAATAGTAGGAGAGATGTGAATAGAAAGATCTGAGAATTAATTTTGCGAAATTCGAAGTCGTGGTGAGAGAGCTACGAAGGATATAGAAGGACGTGTAGAGATAGAAAACGAAATAAATGTGGCACTAAAACATATATGATATTCTCACACTGGACTGTATCAAAATCTGCTAAGATGATAGTCCAAAACAATATTTTAGCAACAACTTTGTTGTATGGGAATGAAACGTGAACGTGGAAATACCGAAAGGAGCCGAATAAATGCGTGCAATGAGAAGAATCCATAGGATGATGATATGTGATAAAGTACGAAATGAAGTGGTAAGAGATGAATTTGAATTTAAGGCTGATATATTAAGTGAGATGAAGAAGAGCATTCTGGGATAATCTGGGTATTAAAAATGAATTAATGACTAATAAAACAAATATACACTACAAATGTGGGTGCAAGGCGTGTTAGAGAATGACCAAGGAACGTATGGTTGGATCAAGGGAATAATATTTTGAAAGAAGGAAATGTAAAGTTAGAGAAACCGTTGGAGTTGTATGAGAATATATATGGATGTAGAAGTGAAAGATGTGTGACGTGAGTATAGCGTGCTCTCTCTCTCTCTCTCTCTCTCTCTCTCTCTCTCTCTCTCTCTCTCTCTTTCTGCCTACACCGACAGGGAAACGGTGTGATGGTATGTATGTGACATATACACAAATTATATGGTACGAGTATATATACATATTTAAAAAAAACAAGAGAAACAAAAATAATGTACTTGTAATATCAATCGACATTACGTACATCGGGGTTTGTTGTCTGTCATTTGTCGTACATAAAAACCAAGAAAATAACAAATCTCTTCAACGTATTTGTTGTATTTACGTTTAAAACGAAAATTTATTGCATCTCGATTGTTTGTTTACATGTATTTTTTTCCTTTAAAAACAAAGGTCATTCGTATCACTGTGTAATTTATACATTCGTGAATACCTTGATTCATCATTGAAAAGAGCATGTCTCAATGCCACTGTAAAATTGCAAATCAAACTGCGAGAAATTTCGAATGAAATTTATTTCATAAAATCGAGTATATACTGTGTTATCTTTGGTATTAAGTGTATTCTCTGCTCCTGACATTTGACATCGCATGATCTCACTGTTGACTAATGAAGATAAATATAATACAATACTAGCAGAATTTACAAAGCAAAAGAGATATCAAAAGGTGATGATTTATTATATTCGATCAATGTTCGGGATTCTAGTACTTGTTTACTGAAAATGTTTATTCTTGAATAAATTACGTAATTTTTCCCTCGTAATCAATTGAACAAACTAAAAAAGATTGAGAATCATCGATTCAAATCAGAGTTTCTATAATTTTATTGATGTGATAAAATTCATTTAAGATACGATTTAAAATATAAAAAAAAGCCAATCTGCTTAAAAATGTGATCATCATCATCAGCCCTATAACCTATAATGGGTCTTGGCTGCCTCCATCAATTGCTTATACGTGTATAACATACTTATTATTGTACAAAGCGCAAATTCTGTTTTTGAGATTCAATGCAAATTTAAATAACCGACATTTTTTTTTTCTTTTTAAAACATTTATAACCTTAAAAGCAAGGGTTGCTCAAAGGATGCTAAGATAGTGTAGTTTAAGCCTTTAATTTTAACCCCTTACGTTTTATTTTTTTTACAAATGTAAAATTATTGCGATTAGAGAGATTAATTGGTGACTTTGAGTACAGAAATAATTCATTTTGACTCCGAACAATGATTGTGAACGAGTGTTTTAACCATTTAATTCCTTTTTACATGCATACATACATACCATAATGTGAATTTCCTATAGGGATAGGCAGAGAAAACAGGACGCTTAACTTTTCTATCTCGTCATAGAGTACATCCTTTGCTTCTTCTACGTCCTTACACCTTCACATACAACAACTACGATTTCTCTGACTTTCTAAGTTACCTTTCAAAACATCATTCACTTGATCCAACCATACTTTCCTTGGCCTTCATCTATCACACCTTCCACTCAGATTTTCACTATATAAGAATACACGTTAGAGTAATATCATTTTTTTTATTAATAAACTTCGATTAACCCATTGATAGCAATTAAATCATTCAACCTTTGTTTCCCATAAAATTTTAAATATAATATGATATGTTCCACAGTACTATAGTATATGTTCCACAGTTACGTTAGTCTACTTGGCAAAATTTAAATATAATATGATATGTTCCACAGTACTATAGTATATGTTCCACAGTTACGTTAGTCTACTTGGCAAAATTTAAATATAATATGATATGTTCCACAGTACTATAGTATATGTTCCACAGTTACGTTAGTCTACTTGGCAAAATTTAAATATAATATGATATGTTCCACAGTAGTATATGTTCCACAGTTACGTTAGTCTACTTGGCAAAATTTCGATAATATTTTGTAATACACATTGACATATCGAACTTAAATATACACACTTTATAAATATAACATTCATTCAAACAATAACTTTTTAATTATTACTGCTAAGTTTTATTGTATCTTCATATCAGTTAAAGATAAATGTAATGTAATTTTGTCAATAATTTGAATTGTTTAACATTAGGTTTACGGGCATTTTTTTATACTTATCTCTATGGGCACCCGTCAAATTGACGGATAAACACAATTACTTATTATTTTCTTTTTAAATGATTTATTTAACTTAAATAAGACTAAAATAGACATAATATACAAATAGAAATATTATTACAATTAAAATGTTAAAGGAAGTGACAATAAAAATAATGTATTCAACTATTCGGAACTTTTTTTTACAAACATCTTCAATTTTCTTAGTACATTTTCCACACATAATCTTTTTACATTTTGTGCATGCGTTATTGCTTCTATTTTTTTTACAACTGCCTATTTGACAACTTTTGCGTATTTGAGAAGTGGTGCTCCGTGACTGACGAGAAACAGTGTCTGGTGTCTGATGCGGTTCATTATCTCCCTTGGCTAGTTCCTCGGCCAATTGAAATAAGAAGTCCTTTCTTGATACATTGAGTCCAGTGCATTCTTTATAAAGTATCCATGCATTTATTGCTGCCAAATCCAAGACGTTGAAGAAAACTTGGAGGGGACATCTAACACCTCCTGATTTGACGGAGTATTTTCGAGCCATTTGGTCAACAACATCTACACCACACTTGGTCTTGTTGTAATATCCAATTGTTTCTGGTAAACGTTTATCGTTGTTTTTTTATTTTACGAATGTATGTTTTGTGCTCAGAAGAACGACTTTTATTTTTGGTTTACTTTTATAAACGGTTAGTATACAGTTATCAGATTTGATAAGCGGTTAGTATACATATATCAGCCAACAGTTAGTATACAGTTATCAAATTACCAAACCCGTCAATTTGGCGGGTGTCAGTAAAGATAGGTATAAAGCGACCAAATTTAAAAAAATAAGAAGTTTCCAAAATAAGAAGAAGATAAAAATAAAGTAAATATATTTGCATTGTTCAACTATAAAAAGTCGTAAAAAACAGGAAAAATGCTGTATGTTTTGTAAAATTTGCAAAAGAAAATCGGAAACCCGTCAATTTGACTGGTGCCGTAAACCTAGTTTTAAATGAACTTGTCTTGTGTGCTATTGTTTTCACGTCATGTAAAAGACTTTTTATATCGTGAATCTAATAAATAAAGATTTGACTTATAAGTCTTTCTTCATTCATTCGTTATATTTACATGCCCAAACCATCTTAGAGTGCTCTCCTTTATCTTATCCAATACATAATCATTAAGTTCAAATTCATGTACTCGTATAATGTTTAAACTGAAGAAAAAGATGTTTGACATTGAGGTCTGATATTGAATAAACAACTAAATTGAATGCCAACCGGGAAATAAATGCTGTTTAAGTTTATATCATTAGTGAGAGAATTCGTCCATGTCTTCTTTTTTGCAACACAATTGTAAATCAAATAGTTTGAATTGCCTGATCCGGAAACAGTGCTAAGTGCTAACTCTTTATCGACCTCGAATTGATAGAAATGATATTTATGTGTTAACGCGAAATGCTTTTCGAATTCCACATGTATTTTTACATTCACATACTTATTCATTCTTGTTACGTTTTTACTTTCTCATTTATTTGGATAATTGTAAGACGCAACAATTACGTAATCAAAAACACGAACATGTCTCGACTACCGTAATTGGATTTTTTGTTTAAACAATGATAATATAATAAATTATGCAGTAGCGGCTGGTGTCACTACACAAAAAGAATTGATAATTTACTTATCTAACTTATTTATAGAAAATATTATTATAGCGCTTTTTGGTGACACGAAAGCGATCTAGTTTTTCTCAAGGGCGATAATGGATTTGTGGTTCTATTGCAAAAATCCCGTAACCACGTGATATTAGTTGTCTCTTCGACTGAGATAAGGGAAGCCACCGGACGAAGAACCCATCAAAGATTATCCCAGACCCCGTATAAAAGTTCAGTTCGATCCCACCATCACCGTACTTTGAATGATCTATTGTTAAAAGGGATTGCGGATTTCATTGCTGTTAGTACGTACTTTGTAGACTCCCGTCTAAATATATTCAAAGATTTTGACGACTATTTCAACTAGTTAATAATATTTTTTGGAGTTGCTACCGTGTAATGTTAATAATTCATTCGTTAACATTTTTCTGATCTGTTGAAAGAGATTGCCACCTGGCAATAAGCCCACCAGGTGTACTGAATAAAACCAAAGTGTAATACAATAAAGTAATCAGTATTCCACAGATGTTATGTTATATTCAAACAATACTAACCTTGAATGCATTTGTACGAATTCATAATCATTTTGAAAGAACACTAATTACAAATACTCATTGGAAATAACACTAATTGCAAATAATCCACAGATGTTATGTTGTATTCAAACAATAACAACCTTGAAAACATTTGGACGAATTTAAAATAATTTTGAAAGAACACTAATTGCAAATACTCGTATTGCTACACAAAAAACACGTGAACCGTATCATAAATTAAAAAAAAAACGTTACTTAGATTCGATTTGCGACCCACGCCAACGTTGAAATCATAGCTTATAATTGAAATATCATAGTTATAAATAAATCTTGCCCGTGTGATTACTAGTCAATTTGCGTGAAATGATGATAACGCTTGATGAATTTACAAATATTTCCTTTCACAGAGAAAAACATGAATATGTAGATACGTATTAACACACAAGTATCAGCTATTCACAACGTCATACCAGTAAACAGTGCTCAAGATTAATAAAAGCCTGTCACTAGCTTCCGTTGTTTATTCTGGTCTGTAATTAAAAGTTTCGATGTATGTCCTGCTAATGACATCAGAACAGCAGATTTCATGTTTGGGCATGTGAAATGAATGAATAAAGAAAGACTAACAAAACAGATATATAGTGCAAATGTGAGTAGAAGGCGTGTGAGAGCATGACCAAGGAAAGTATGGTTAGAGCAAGTGAGTTATATTCTGAAAAAACGAAACGTAGAAGTTGCATGATAAGGTGTATATATGTGGAAGAGGCTTAGGATGTGTTGAAATAGGAAAGTCTGGCGCTCTGTCATCTCTGCTACCCCGACAGGAATATGACGTGATCGTATGTTTGTATGATCGAGTTAGCGATGACCAGATTAAGAATAACTGTTTGCTACATTCAGATATTATATTGTTAAATTAAGAAAGTAAGAATCCTGAAATGGTTTAGACCAAGAGTTCCCAAACATTTTTCGGTCGCAGACCCCTTTACCAAAAACTTTTAAAACCGTCGACCCCCTAGTCAATTACTTTACTTACTCAAATTAATAAGTTTGTACAGTACTCGGTATTAAATATTTCACTAGATATCGAACTTTTCATTTTAATCACTTGTAATTAAGGATTGAAAAAGATAAAAGGAGTACGGATTATGGCATTATCTTGTGCAACATTTAATGTTGAAATCTGTGCTGACGAAAATTAAAGCAAAAAAATAGACTCTTTTAATGACACATTTTACCTTTTCGTTCACAAGTTTGGTATGTAATTTTTTTTATCAAAAAATTGTTTTATTGAATTATTTTACTTCTTAATTAGGTACCTATTGGAATCATAGATATTTTGAAGTAACAAACAAATAGCAGTAGTAAGGGGGTCTATTTTTGCTGTCGTCGACCCCCAAATTTTTTTATTGAAACTATCGACCCCAAGAAAAATCAAATCGACCTCAGGGGGTCGATATCGACCACTTTGGGAACTTTTGGTTTAGACATATTGAGAGAATGAGGTTTGAAAAACATACATACTAAATGTAGGTTTGGAAAATGAATGGCGTGCAAGGAAGAAGTAAACCGAGGAAAGAACTTGAAGAAATTTTGACTAAGGGGAAGGTAAGAAGCATGGTGATCAGAAGAGCATGTATGACGAGATGTATGAGTGTAAAAAATGCTATTTCTGTGGCTTCGAATATGTGTTCTTTCTGCCTGCCCTAAAAGGTATATGGTATATACTAGAATGTATGTCAAGTTCAATAAATACCCATTTATGGACTACTTAATATTTATTAAAACATTAGAAAAATGACAATTTTACTATATGAAATGTGTGGCTTTAACTCATATAGTAACATATGTTACTGTTTCATAAAAAATGGTATCATCATCAGCTATACAATCCAGGCCCTTCTCGTGGTTTTGGCTACCTGCAGGATTTTCTACAACTTTTTTCTATTTATTCGTATGGTACACTTCAACAAATTCGTATAGGTGATTCAGAAATATTAAGCAACTTGACCGGGAGACGATATTGTTTCTGGTTCCATTAATCAGGGTTTAGAACCACTTAAGGTATTCTTGAAAATACGCAGGAAATATCTTATCTTATCGGATGAGCAACGCAGAAAGCCACAGGTCTGATAATACGAGAAGGTTCCTCAAGATCATTTATAGCTGTGAGAAGATCTCAATGTGAATTTACTCCCAGCTTCTCGAACCATGAAATTAACTTAATTCCGCTTCAGTGGTTGTTAGATTAAATTACCTATCCGCAACTTGGTCGGAGTAGAATAAAAAGCTGAAATAAACGCTTTAGAAATACGAGTACATACACATTCCATCACATCGTTTCCCTGATGGGATAAGACAGAGAGGACAGAACGTCAGACTTTCCTATAACAACACAAATATTTTGTCTCTCTCACATTCATACACCTCAAATACCTCATACGATTATTCTTACTTTTACTTCTTTCAAAATATCATTTTCTTGATGCAACCACGTGTTCCTTGATTCTCCTTTTTTACTCAACCACATTTTCCTAGGCCACAACTTTCACTCTCATTTGCACTGTTTATTTGTTTTGA
Source organism: Odontocerum albicorne (assembly GCA_949825065.1). Lineage (NCBI taxonomy): Eukaryota > Metazoa > Arthropoda > Insecta > Trichoptera > Odontoceridae > Odontocerum > Odontocerum albicorne. Next base: position 16,148,976 of record OX463840.1, read on the forward strand.
TTTCATTAATTCGTTCCACGTACCCAAAGCATCTCAGAGTGTTATTCTTCATATTGCTTAACACATCAGCTTTAATTGCATTTTAGGTTGAAATGCGCGAACTAAGACAAAAATGTTGCCTCAAATTGATAAGAGATAATAAACGAGATCATTAGAATTTAATATAGAAGTTGTCACTTTTGAAATGTAGAAAGGGTTTTGAAAGATGACTTGGACGTAAATATGCAAAAAGATCGAACCTACATCGTATCTGTTATGAGATTTTTGCAAAAACATCCACCCAGGTATAAAGTAAACAAATAAAGACATCATTTATAATAACTTAGAAATATCCATTTAACTGTTTTGATATTTTTGCATAAACATGATTGATTGATCAATGCTTTCTCCGACGACCTCTACGGTCTAGTTGATAAGACACTTGACTGTTCCTACTGCCATGTTTACACGAGTTTAGTACTTACTTATCATTAGTACATATCGTTTGTACTAAGCAGCTTAGTGACAAGTGAGAAAAAATCGTTTACACGTTGGTGTTAGGAAGAGGTATTAGTAGCACGACATCCGTCCGGAATGGACAACCACCGCTGCCACCTTGTTTTGAGAAATGTGTTCAAATACCAAAAAAATAACGAACACGTGCGCTCACTTGCCGTTTCAAGTTGTCACTAAACACTCGCCGCGGCTGTTTAGACGTCTCTACAAGCGACAAGTGCTTAGTTGAGTTATGGTGGGGAAAGCTACTTGTCGATTAGTAAATAAGTCGGCCTCGTATTCACTTGCACTTGACAGATTTACTAATGCTTAGTACTAATATGCTTGTTTACACGTGTATACAAGTGCGAGTGAGAAGCATTTATGACAAGTACTAAGCTCGTGTAAACAATCTAAACATGGCATAAAAAAAATAATAAAAGGTCCCAGTCCTTTTAAGTTCATCTGGTTACAATACTCTCACGCTAGAGATATGTCTAAACCTTGATAAAACTACATTTTCTTAAGTAATAATTGATTGACGCCCTATATATTTAATAACATAACATCCCTTCAGCTTTCCCACACCCTCTACGTTTTGAACACCTTTATATATTGTCTTATTTATTTTGTAATTCTGTTGACACTTGTGATATTAATTTTACATAAATGATTTTATCAATTTACCTTGATGTCAAACTGTTTAGTAATTCTCACAAATCGTCATCATTTTTTTTTAAATATGCTCTAATTTGCGAATTAAGTGACCTCGGCAAGCTGTCAAATAAATTCGTCGAGATTGTTGTTTCGTATATAAAGCGTTATCTTAGTGCGCGTTTTATCATATTATAAAAACAATGCAAATGACAATGACGTACCTAAATAGGCCAAAGCAATGTCCCGGAACCAAAAGCTGTGAAGTTTCGCGATAGGTTAACCCAAAGCATTCACGCTATACAGGATTAGCATTCACGCTATAAACGGACGCTCCAGGCTTCGATTAATAGTAGATTCACTTCCGGATTGGTTTTACTCTTAAGCCATTTAAAATCTGAATTAATATATTTTTTGCTGTAGTTTATATATTGTGCTGCTTATTACGAATTCTACAGCTACTCAAAAATTATATAAAACTCTGCTAACAAAAGGCTGCACCAGATTAAACTTGCTCAGAAGTTTAATCTGGTGCAGCCTCGCATTTTTCCTTTTCGATAGTAAAAGAGCATCGACCATTGAAAAATCGAGTTATTTTATTTGAAATTAGACCAAAAAACCGTTCGAGCAATTTAGGCAAACATCGCCGAAAAAACATCTTTAATAATTACCTTTCCAAATACCTAATATATATTCAGCACGTTTGGAATGAAGTAAGTAAAGAAAAATTAATACTTCTAACATTTATTTCGTAGACAGCCCAATAAGAAACAAAACTACTGTAAACAAATCATTTTCTTTCGTCAAATTCCCCAACTTCTTTTCCAAACAAGAAGGTTATGCCGTAAATACGAGTATATCGACCCAAATTGGGTAAACCGTTCAAGGAGGGAAATTTTCCTTTGAATCGTTAACGGGTAGAAGCTACATAAATTAGAGGCAGAGCTTTCTGAGCTTTAATTCTGTGAATTATTAAAATACGTCTTATGATTTGATGGAAAATTACTCTAAGATATTTTGACTTGAAAACACCTCGGGATGCTTTAACTAGTCCTATTAAAAATTTCATGAAATTTCTACAAAAAATTCCGTCCAAATATCCGAGACAGCATTGCTGTTGCCATTACTTTGGTGGATAGAAGACTGTTATTCATAACTGAAATCCTGGGTTTTTAACTAGCTTTTAGATCTTATTACGCCTGAATTTATTTATGAGTTATCTTTTATCTGATTTTGTTATGAAAAAGTCTCAAGAAGGAATAAAAATAAAACACTTAAGTTTATTTTCTTCCAAAATATATTTTAGCATATCACTATGCTAATTTCTATATACGAGTATATACTGTACCTTCCTTTAGGTGAGTTGATAATTAAACTTAATTGCATGTCACTTACACTGCCCAAGATCTTAGGGGGAATAGATTAAGAAGAGGAGAAGAGGATATCTTTAATTAAAAATAATCAATAAAATGTATGTACGATATGAACGGAAAGCTCATAGAAGAGACGCATACACGGACGTGAAAAACATACTCTTGGTCAACGAACTTGAAGAATGTTCTGTACTCTGTCTTGTATAACACTTTTGCTGTACAACCAGAAAGACACGAGTATTAAAGATACCATATTGGAACCATGACATCAATGGGAATCAAACCTGTACCTTTGTACTGTATTGGAAGACAAGTGTCGTATCAGCTAAGCCTCGGAGGTGGACAGTTTGCTTAGAAAGAGGTAGTGCCCGTTGAGTAGTTTGAGATGTGCTGTCATGCTTACTGTATTTCATCATAAATAACAAATAACAGATTTGTATAGAGATGTTTCATAATAAAATATCCACTAAAGAACACTGTGCACTATACACTAAATAAATTCAGGTAAATTAAACATATGTTCAAAACCTTGCCAATAATGAATAACAATTATATTATTCTCCAAGATAATGTTACCTCTGATGTTAAGACAGATCATTAAATACAGTACAACCTAGCAAACGTATTGCACTTATTATATGGCAATCTCTTCCAACACACCAGGAAAATATTAAAGAAGTGTAAAGTAAAAACTAGGTTGGAATATTTTTTTTTAAATCTGGGTTACAACGTGAATTGAACCTAACCTAACCCCCTTGGTTAGGATACAGGAATCCTACAACTAGGCCACGGAGATCGTGCTTGGTCATTATAATAATAACGTAGAATTTTAATCCAACGAGGCTTTTTGAAAAACCTCAAATCAAGTTCAAAATATCGCTACTTCAGGTTTGTTGTCAGCTTCATAAACGGAGGCAAGCATATTTACTTATTAACCCTTTTAATCCCACCGAGCCGATCATCGGCCTCAAAGTTTTCATACAAGTTTTTATGTTGAACAAAAAAAAATTTTTTTATGAAATATGAAAAATATTATTATTTTACACTCTACGGGGAGGTCTCCACAAAAAAATTGGTTTTTAAACTGAATGTTAACTGAGATAAAAAATAAAATATAAACTACTGTTTTTTTGCCAAAAAATGCTAGGGATTTTTCGCACATTTGATGAAAAAAATATGCTGGGATTAAAAGGGTTAAACTAAATTTTCAACCACAAATGATACTAAATAGAAACACTGAAAAAAAAAATTACCTGTAACATGCACGGTTTCGGTATTTTTTTGTAACACTTCTGAGCTGTTATAATTTTTGTACGTTATAAAACGGTGCTTGAAGAGAAACAAATAAAAATGTCGTTGTTTTCTCAAAAACGAACAAAAAGTTTTAAAAAACTACCTTCGAAAGACCTCATTAAACCCAATAATACCACTCTGACACATCAACTGACAGCTGAATGTCAAAACTATAATATAAAATCTTCACTCTTAACTATTGGATACTTCTAAAAAACGGTATAATAGCGTTTGCCTCATTTTATTTAAACTTCAGATAATTTTGGCTAGATCTGGATGCTTATTATTATTATTGCAAGATCCTTAATTTTAAGACTTATAAAATAGAAAAATAATTACACAAAATCTTAAGGACACAGACAATAAAACATTAACTCAAAAGGTTACCTAAACAAGAATTAATAGCACACCGCACCAATACCGCAGAAGGCAATTCACCTGTAATGATTAAGAGGCTCGGCCGAGTTGGGCGCACAGTACATAACCTTAATCTGTTTATCATCGCGTCTGCGGGCCGCGAACCGGAACCCAGGATTGAAGGCTGTTACCGGAAATACAAAGAACGCGGTAACTTCCACGGCGATGACGTCAGTGCGAGGTGGAGATGTAAAAATAAACTCAATGAAAAAGTAGCATTGAAAACAATGGGACAACACAAAGAGAGGGGGATTTTTAATTTGATTGAACGAAGTTCCTTCGACTTTATCAGTGTTGCGTGGGTTAAACGATTAACAAAGAACTTCCTTCAATCTCAGTTGTATTTTGAGTGATATGCGAGGATTTTGCGACAAATTTAATACATGGCTCCATTAAACAATTGAATAATTGGTTAAAAACCTGAGAGCGTTTTCATGGCGAGATCAAATAAACTAGGTAAACCGAAGGATTTTCATAATTCATATTTTCATTTTAAGTGTTGCAAAGATCCCTACCCATAATAGCTAAAATTTTGCTCATTAAATATCTGCTGTTTTCAATTCTGGGATTTACAGATGTCGCACAGTTTTCGGGTCGACTAATCTAGAGGGGCAAAATCTTAAAAATGAAAATCAATACTTCACATAAAAAAATGCCGTTTTAGTGTGTCAAACTAACCTATTGATAAGATGCAATTGCCAGATTTTTCAAAAAACCCTTATTTTATTTTTGGCGGGACAAAGTGGCGCTTTGTGTCGCAGGTATAAAATATTTATATTAGTACATGCCTGACTTCCGAAGTTTGTGCATGTTAACAGTGTTTTAAAAAGTTATTGAAAATAATTTTCGTGATTGCATCGTGTTCTACAGGTATTCATTTAGTTATGTCATAATTATATTAATTTATTTATGCTATAGATAATTTTTATAACAATAACAAATTCATGAAATTTCATCCTAAGCATTTTACTGAGTTCAAAGTATAACAAGATGTAAGGCTATGCATAAGATGTCGCAAGGCTATGAAACTATGTTTAAAAAATAATCTTATATATTTTTTAAATAAGAAGTATTACCATTTACTGCGATTTTGTGCGATTTCTTAAATATATATTTTTTTTGTTATAGGGACCAGACTTACGAGAATTAGTATTTTTTAAGTATGGCGTTCTAGCCCTTCGAAACACCGCATTCAGCGTGTTTATGATTTTGTAAAAACGTTTTACAATATTTAAGATGATAAAGAAGCAGAAGCTATAGGATTTTTTTTTTGTAAAAACCGAATGTGAGAAAATTCGTCAAAAATGGGTAACAAAGACGTTTGAACTTGTTTTTAAAACTCTACCAACTTTGGTTGTGTGAAGATATAGATTTTTCTTCTCCAATGCAGACAAATAATAAGGCAGGCCATACAGCTAAAATATTTCGAGAATGTTCATGCGAATCAAAATGGAGAAAAATACGTAATTTGGTTACCCCGCTACGAGAAGGAAGAATTGACATATGAAGCTGCAGTTAGTGTTCGAGTCAGTGGTAGACATCATGGGGCAAATTCAATGCAAGAGATGTTGACTGCATCACCAAGAAGAGCAACGAGTTATAAAAAGGCCAAGAAACAAATTTTCACAACTCCAACACAAAATCTTTACTCCCCTGAAGAAGCTTTAGCATTGTTCAATGCAAACAAATTTATGGTAATGTAGTATAAAAATATCCAACAGGAAGCTTCTGAAAGAGGTTTCAATTTATATCCATCATATGATCGGGTTTTAGAAGAGAAAAAACAATTGTTATCCAGAAGTAGAGAGCATAATTGTAACATATATTTTGAACAGCAAAATTTTAAAATTACGCTAAGGAAACAAAAATGTTATACATATAATTATACTCGTGGTATAGCCTTGCACAAAATATTGACGCACGGTGCTGAGATCATCGATTATTCTTTGATTCCTATTGGACAAATGTCTGAAGAGTTATCAGAGGCCAAAAATAAAGAAATTAGAAAAATTAGGCAACATCACACTTTAAAAACTTCGCGTGTTAGGACAAATAACGATTTATTTAATTATTTATTAGTTTCTTCTGATCCGTATATATGATGCGTCTCATTAGAAAAATACCCAAAAAAGTTAAACATATGTATGAAAGCGATTTTCTAATGATATTAAAAAAAAGTTATTTTGTATATTTTTTTCATAATTATAAGTATTAAGTTTTTAACGTTTCTAAATTTGTCTTATTCTCAATGATTTATTGTGTATTTGATAAATTAAAAACCTATTATTAAATTAAAAATCATTTGTTTATATTTTCTAAGCCTCTAGTTATTAAAATGTAACATAATTATGTCAAATGACATGAAAAATAATTTTGTCCCTCTAGATTGGTCAATCCGAATACTGTGTGTCCGAAGGATAATGAGAAAAACAATAACGTCTTCAAAATGTCTGTCTCTTCATATATAACCTGAGAAAAATCTTTTATATCAGAAAGAACTTAATTGATTTGCAGATGTCGGAGACGGATGGATAATGAGAAAAACAATAACGTCTTCAAAATGTTTGTCTCTTCATTTATAACCTGAGAAAAAACTTTTATATCAGAAAGAACTTAATTGATTTGCATATGTCGGAGACGGGTGGATAATGAGAAAAACAATAACGTCTTCAAAATGTCTGTCTCTTCATTTATAACCTGAGAAAAAACTTTTATATCAGAAAGAACTAAATTGGTTGAATGTGAGAAAAAGTGAAAAGTTTACATATTTTCACTTTTGTATAATTTCCTTAACTGTCCGACAGTCTCTTATCTCGCCGAAAATATTCAGAATCCTTCCGATCATGAACTTCCACTACGCTCAAGCGTTTTGCATTCAAGTGTTAAATAAAGAACGATATTTTATTGCTGCCTACTATGTTATGTTTAGCTTAAACTGTCTATATAGTTTTTAAAATATTCATGCATAAATATACATTAAGTCACATTTCTTCCAGCCAATCACATTTCGTGTCTGAAAATTATATATTTTTTATTAGTGTTCAATTTCAAACTTTGTTATTTTTATTTATATCCGTATAAATCGAAGAACACTCTTCATGGTTGAACGGAAAAATAACAAGAAAGAATAAGCTAAGTTTTATGCGGTCATATTTAGAAGCCATGACCCTGTTTAAAGTTTAATACATAAAGCAATTTAATTAGTAAAGTTAAAAAAACTAAAACGTCAAGACATCACAAAAAAAATGCGAATAAGGATGGGCATTGTACGAGTATAGTAGTAAAAAAATAGGAAAAGTTTTTAATAAAGGTTTTTTTAACATTTTTCTGGTTAGTTAGAAGATATTATCACATACGAGTATAATATATGGCAATAATCCCGCAAGGCTGCATTTCAGTCTAATACAATATATGTTTTATGTATCGTAGTTTAATATGACGAATAAAACATATAATTTTTCACATAAAAGTACAATCACGCGTTAGATTTGTCCCGATTTGAATATATTTTTCATATTCTAATTCTTATCAGAAAAGCAATAAAACAATGCGGTCGTAATTTTTTTACGATTTAGCATTTGTCCGCTATTTTTGTGTGGAAATCGTCATCATTTTCACTCCACACTTTGATTATGATCCCATAAATACATTATGGGAACAATGACGCTAATTCCTATTTAGTGTCAGAAGATAACACATTTCTATATGGTTTGTTTAACTGACGAATCTATCTGTATGGACAAATCTGGCTTCAAAATTACTAGTGTTAGCGACATTTTTTTTATTTCGTGTTTTTATAGTATATGATATATTCACACACTCGATCTATAGAGTTGTTCGTATAAATGGTGAAAATACAAGAAGATATCCGAGAAAAACAACCTTCGTGACCTAGTTGGCAAGAGGCTTGTCTCCCAGCCCGGAGGCTGCGGGTTCGATTCCCATCGAAATCATTTTTTTAAAAGAATCTCAGTATGGTTTTCAATTAAGACCTCTTTGACATTTCCCTGGTTGTTTGGAAGATATCGCTACATGGCAATAAGCCCGCTAGATTTTTCTGTATACAACGAAAGTGTAATACAATACAAAGAAATGAAAGGATCGCAGAATAAGACTCCACTTTTGTATCATTTTACCAGGATTGAAACCAAGTAGTATTTTTAATATAGGATGTCCCAAAAATATGTATACACACTTTTACATCGTGCTGTTTACGTGGACTTGCTGCAGGAATTTGTCATGCCACCACGCATTCGTGAGGAGTTTAAGAATCAGGAAGACTTTATTTCCAGCAAGATGATGCACATTCCCACTATCATCGTGATTGATTGGACGTTATTGAATTCCTCCCGCGCTCCCCAAACCTCATGCCATGATTTTTTTTATGGGAACTCATCAAAGATTAAGTTTATGACACAGAATCTGCAACAGTGAATGCACTGAGAGCAGCCATTGAAAGAAAATTCGCCCAAATATCAAAAACAAATATTCGTGATGTCTGTAATTCTACGTTATCAGCAGTACATGGACCAGAACGGCTATCAATTTGAGCATTTGTAATATATTTTTTAATCGACGTCTTTTTTTGATACACTGAATTTATAATAATTTAAAATGTGTATACATTTTTTTGTCATACCTTGTAATTTAAAGATGATTCCACTTTTAGGGAATGTTTATTTGGATTGTAGCTATGTAGCATTTTTAGTCAAAACCATAGAGATGGCTCAAAATTATTACCGAGAATATCACATTTCTAGTCAAAATCATAAAGATGGCTTACAATTATTGCCGAGAAAATCACATTTCTAGTTAAAACCATAAAGATGGCTGAAAATTATTACCGAGAATATCACATTTTTAGTAAAAACCATAAAGATGGCTTAAAATTATTACCGAGAATATCACATTTTTAGTAAAACCCATAAAGATGGCTTAAAATTATTACCGAGAAAATCACATTTCTAGTCAAAACCATAAAGATGGCTTAAAATTATTACCGAGAAAATCACATTTCTAGTCAAAACCAAAAGATGGCTTAAAATTATTACCGAGAAAATCACATTTCTAGTCAAAACCATAAAGATGGCTTAAAATTACTACCGAGAAAATCACATATTTACTATCGATATCAATAATTACGGAACTAAACAGGAAATATCCAAGTCAGTGCATCGGAATAGTTCCCTGGTAAACACATACGTTCCTAAGGTCTCACCGCTGCTTGCCAAAGTCATCTCCTCCTCCCTCCGCCCCTATCGGAGCTAAGTAACATCTTTTAATTTTAAAGATGATTCTACTTTAAGAACATTCTGTACCTGGATCGGATCCCTATTTATTAAGTCTTCTGACATTGGTTATTAATTTGTTTAAGTGTTCTAGGCTCATATTATAGGACAATCAATGAACATAAATCTCAATGAGTGCGTGTCATAAGTGGTAGCGATTTGGCATACATTAGAGCTTATCTGCTAAAGTAGCGATACGATACAGATTTTGACAGTGGTAATATACAAACCTATGTAATTGCATATACGAGTACATACCATCACACATTTATTTTTGCGCCATTATCGGGATAAGTCGAAAAGACGGAAAGCCAACCTATTAACATATATCTCGACATACTTCCTTTTTCTTGTCTACATCCACGTTTTCTCACACAGCTCCTCTCGTTTCTCTTATTTATTCTTTTAAAATTCATTTAATTTGGTCCAACTACGTGTATTCCACTATCTCAACATTTATGTTCACGTTGTAGATTTCTTTATTCAATATTTCTCTTCACCCATTCGGTCAATACGTCCAAACCATATCTGCGTTCTCTATTATAGTCCTACTTAAAACATTTTTATTCACCCTTAATATTTTATTGTTATTCAACACGTAGTTATTCATATTATCTTCTCAGTACATACGTTTCTACTGTATTACTTAGCATTCTTTTATTTGTTTTCCACGTCCACGTTTCACTCCCATATGAACGTATTTATGCAAAAAATCAACCCTCATTCAACCTATGTATTTTGAGATATTTAAAGAAAAATGGCAGCACCGTGTATGAGTTTGTACACACTGATTTTTTAAGACTAAAGCTCAGATGGTCGCGCGTGAACGCGCGTTGCACAAATCGCTGCAATACGCGCGTAAAAAGATTCACAATGCTCATATATTGTACAATTGTTTATATGGTCGCGCGACGAAACGACGCGCGACCATTTGAACTTAGCCTAAATTTAACTGTGAAATACTATACATATTGTAGTGACTTGATATTTTAACAAAAAAATATTAAAATATGATGATTCCGTTATGAATCCTGCATTGGAAGGCCCTTGAAAAGAGTGTTCTCTCTAAACGGCGCTTTATAAATAGTCCTATTATTTTTCAATATTTCTAATATCAAAAATATGTTGTGTATTTTGGATCTCTTTTGCATAACTACTTTGCAATATTGACACTAAAATGATCGTGTGTTTTATCATTTCAATTAATTGTTTGATTTGAGTATATAGCTTTTAGTTAAAAAAAAACATTTCCGGAAACATAGCATAAAGCTATCTATCAGAACTATTTATTTAATTTATAAACTGTAATGTACTCGTATATATGATTCAATGCGTCTTCGTTTGTGACATACCGGCAATATTTTAATTTATAAACTGTAATGTATATATGATACAATGTGTCTTCGTTTGTGACATACTGGCAATATTTTAATTTATAAACTGTAATGTATATATGATACAATGTGTCTTCGTTTGTGACATACTGGCAATATTTTAACCTCTTCAACTCGCCAGTTATTATGTTTAGCATTTTTTTTCACTAAGGTAAAAGTGATGACAAATTTACTTGAAAAGGTCATACAAAAGTAGTATAAATATGGTTGTTATCATTGATGACTGAGACAAATTGACTGTTATTGGATAACTTTAAGTAGTTAGGGCTGGAATAACTTTAAACTGTTACACACTTAAATATTTAATGAATCAGAGTAGAAATTGAATGGAAAGGGTTAAAAAAGACACATGTTAAGAGTAAACGATTAAGACATTTAAAATGTATCGAATGACTTTTTCTAACTACCGCATTACTTAAAAGGTAAAGTAAGCTCCAATTTAATTACTTCTCGCTAAAGTACAACATGGATGGAATATTTGTTTCTTGTAAACCCATAATAGGAATTGAAAATAGATTTTAAATAAATCACGACTGCCATATGTCAACCGCAACCGTTCCTAAAATGGAGAAAATCAAATACATGTATTTTGAATAGAGCGTAGGTGGAAAACCGAAGCATACTATATGTTCAAGACATAATAAAATAATCTGTAACAGGGGTTCGCCAACTTTTTTTTTAATTGTACCAACTAATGAACATTACAAAGTGTGACATACCACCAGTATCTTTCTAGGCCCCTTCCTTCGCCCCCTGCCCTTTCGTAAGGAAATGTTCATTATATTGATACCTATTCCTACCCTCCTTACTCATTGTATAATTTGAGACAACCTTAGAATTTGACTATAGAAAATTTATGCAAATAACCAAAAGTAACAAATACATGTAGAAATTATTACCTCCTATAAGATCAATACACATTATTTGCATATAAATTGAACTTGCAAGAGGTAATATTTTCATGACAGATGCGTGTTGTTTAACCGGCTAACCTGACCAAGTCGACTAGTTTATACTCGTATAAGCATAAACTCGGTTGGCAGAGCAAACTTTAGGGTGCAATGTATTTTATTTTTTTAACTGTAAACATCCTTGGTGTAAGCCAGTATGTTGTAAATTTTGTTTCAATTTCATGGAACTTTAGTATTTTGACGCTTGCTTGCTCGAATACCGCTAGACTGGGGCTCACGTATCAGTAGTGGTACGCGTACCATCGTTTACGGACCGTTGATCTAAAATATGTATGTTCGATTTCATATACAGAATCTAATATACCATCGTCTTTTTTTCTTTAGGGATACTGGGATGTCACCTAACATATCTACAATGTATCAGTCCACAGCCCGGCACGCCACGTCTTCCCACATTCGGTCAATACTGAGAACCTTATAAAAAGCGTTGTATTGCGTGTCATCGTAATCATCATCAGCCCAATTAACTCCAGTGTTGGATATAAGCTTCCCCTTTCCTCGTTACTGTCATGGAAACAATGCTTCCAGTTGCACCCAGTTACTTTTTTAATATCATCCGACCATGTTGCGAGAGGTCTTCCCATTCTTCTTTTTCTGTCCTTAGTCGCCCCTTCAACACTTTCTGGGTCAACCTATCATCAATACATCTGGAAATAAGTCCTGCCCAGTTCCACCTATGAGTCGCAACTCTCTCAGTGACATCAATGGTTTTAGTTTGCTGCTATATATGATACATTCATTCGTCTTCCGGTCCCGTAATGAGATATTCAGCATTATCTGTCCATGGCGCTCTGTGTCGTACTGAACTTATACATTATTTGCATTGTGAACCTTGTCCTCGTACACATGTCAGTACTGGGAGTATCACTACTTGCGAATACAATACTTATTTACCTAGAGCTGTTAGTAGTAACATATATCACCTCGAGGACATTCCTTTTAGATTGAATATTTTTCTGTGTTGCGTCCATCAAAATGTATCAACTGGGGAAACGTATTGAAGCCATCTACAATATATCGATAGTTTAACAACACACCACAAGAAGTCTATAACTAGAGAAAGAGCGCTTAATTTTTTTCAGGATTTGCTAAATTAACCCCATCGGATTTATCTACTAAAGATTTCAGCGGTAAGGATTCTGACTTCGTTCCAAACATCAGATATAGCAATGCTGGTGTCAACGGTCTAATAGATGTTATTCATTATTAATATTCAAATTTTTATATATTACATTTAGACCATATTCCACTTGAAAACTATTCCGTGGTGTTCATGAGCTTTATTTTATTGAATAAAAAACAGTACGCGTTTGAGGTGAAATTTCCCTGTGAAAGAACACTTTAATTGGTAAAAAAAATCATAACATTTTACTTAGGAAAATTAATCCTATATTTTTAATAAAAATTTATTCCGTAGATAGTTTTGGCGATACTATAGAACAATCGTTATACTCTGGTAAAACTGCATTCAAAGTTTTATTATTATTAAGTTCATTGTTTCATAACACTAGAGGAAAAATTATCTTTGACTTAAGAAAATTCATTTTTAAGTTATTTTAATGCACTTAGTTATTATTGTAAATAATTTGAGTTATATAATTAAATATCGGTTACTTACAGAAATTTTTTAATATTTCATTTATATTAATTATCAATTATTCATCGCTAAAAGTCTAGTGAAATTGCTAATTCTATGATTTCACTTATTAACTTCCGCATACGTTAATAATATTAGAAAACAGTAATGATTCTATCAAGCGGTTAATCATATAATCAAAAGCCAAATCATGCATTTTAACGGTCATTATCACTAACTTAAAGACAAGTAACCATAGTGTTAAAAAATAAGTGAATTAATTAATTATGACAGGCTAATTATCATGTATATGTCTAATAATGATTATATATCATCAAATATAACAGAACTAGTAAATCTAACATAATTGAAGCCGAGGCACGGTTACGTGACGTCAAAAGTTATTTTCAATATTATATTTTACCTTAGAGCACTTCTGTTATTTATTAGTTTCATAAGCGCTATAAAAAACACAATAAAACACTCAAATATTTTAATGTTTGCAGACGATCTAAAAATAAAGAGGAAACATAAGCGTATGAAACTTCACGAAGAAATAAATAGTATTTATGAATGGAGTATATTTAACTAACTATTTTTTCAATATATTATATCTAAACGTTTTGGTATATCTTTTGCGAGAGCACGAACAACAATTTACCTTCGTACTCAATGGATGGTCAATAACTATCTAGGGAGGACACAACAAAGGACTTAGATGTTTTATTGGAAAGCCACCTTTATTTTAATTTACAAACCAAATATATCTGTAATAAAACTAATAAGGTACATTGGTTTGTGATCTGTACTACTAAATTATATAAAGACACCTCTGACATCCGAATAGTAATTTAGAACATTGTCCTAAATTACTATTCGGATATCAGCAGAGATTCTGTACTTCCTGATGCTAGAGAGAGTTCAGAAAATATCTCTACTCGAACTTTATATGAGTGAGTATGGATAGTATCCCTGGTTCTATGATAGTTTCTTTTTACTAGGAATGCTATCATGTAGAACACTAGAGAGTAAAAGATTCTTGAATTGAGAAATAATTTCATATAGAATTAATTTTATACGCGAAATTTGCTTCGCATCAATCATTGTCTGGTTAAAGAGATAATATACGTCATTTAAAGAAAATTCAACCTACAGTTAGCACATCACTTAGCAATGTTAAGTGGGAAAACTCGTAAAATCGGCAACCCGTAAACCGGAAACTAGTAAATTGAGAAATATCTGATATCACTTTTTATAGATTATTCAATTACTTTTCGTTGGAACATTTGATTTGCTAATCGTTGAAAATACATGATGTACATAATTAAATAAATTTCGCCCAAAAAATCTTTATAAATATGAATATTTTTGCTGCGTTAACGGTATTATGCAAAATCAATTTCGACCGTGCGGTTACAAAATAATAATACCCAATTAATTCTGAAATGAGATTATTTTATAAAAAGTAAAAGTCTTGCGTTAATTGCGACTATTAAAAAAATGTTTCAGAATTATTTCAAACAAATATTCCATGAACTTTTTTACCTATGTTATCTGTTAAACAGAACATCAGAAATAATAAAATCGGTTGTACGTACGTCCGTGTTTATTTAAACTCAGTTCTTTAAAAAATATTTTGTACATTATGTACAAGTTTCCCTGATTCGTACAGTAGAAAAAAAATACATATAAATAGTAAAATTAAGCTTTAAATAAAACTACGTTTTTGAATTGTAAATTAAAAAGAACATAAACCTATAATGGTTATATTAGAGGTGACAAGTGTTACAAGAGTATATTTCAAAGTAATTCACCAAATTTAAATATGCGAAATTTTGCGAAAAATAGGAAAAAAATGTATACACATATACCTTAAAAAATTTAAACGTATTTGTAATAATAGTAACAATTTTCCCTTGAAGGAGTTTAGTGACACATGAAAAACTTCTATCTAAGGGGGCACACCTTTGAAGAGTGTGATTGATTTACCTACGGGCATTTCCAAAGGCAGATTGGTTTTGCATTTAAGTTGGTAAAACAGAATGTGAGAGCGTTGCCTCGAATAATTATCCGGAACATATCATACAAACCATGACTATTTTCAGGACGGCTGGGTTTATATAAGATAACCCCAGAGGAGGCCAAAGAGTGAACCACCAATCGCGAGGATCTGCCACCCAATAAGCACTAACCTAGTTACGGTTTATTTACAAGTATGCCATAGTTACGGTTTAGTTAAATAATAAATTAAAATGTTGTATTGGTTTACACATAATAAATGTTTTAAAATGCTTCGTACAAAAAAACAATTGGTATATATTTTTACCCCATGTACCTATACCAAAAAAAATTCCTTTTCATTGTCAAGTACCAATGGAAATTAATACACATAGACATCCTCCGTAGTCTAGTTGGTAGGATGCTTTGGGTTCGGGTTCGATTCCCGATTGTACCCGAAAACAAAAAAAAAGGTACCGTCTGTAGCAGAGTTCGTAAAGTAAAATTAATACTCGCACGCGACAAACACGTATGCGAGTGTTGTTGTCTCTTCAAGTGCGTTATTATTACCAACACATGCAATGACAAACCGGGAGTTCCATGTCTAAACTCGTAGGTTTGATTAGTGGGGCCGACAACGATATTGCCTCTCGACCACGCTTTTCAATATGTTCGAATAAATTAATCGGATATTTTGAAGGGTACCATATGAAATAAAACCTTTATCATAGATCTAGTGGCGTCAAGAGATTTGGTGTATTTGAATTTATTTGAGTTTTGGTGTATTTGAATTTATCTGTGAAATTATGGGCAACTTGTAAAGATATTGAAACTCCAGGTCTATTTGCTTTATAAGTACATTTAGTCGTTTTCCTTTCTGGTCATTTTTTTTCTCCCGTGATGTCAGATCTTAACTCCGTCGTCGCTACTACTTTTTTCGCACTCAGGCGTATCGCCAGTGCAGTAAGAGCCATTTTGGGCAGTTCGTTCTTCGGTTCAACCAGATACCATTAACGGATCTACGAGATTTGGAGACCGTGCATGATTTTAATTAGATTTGCCCTAAAATTATTGATAACGGTGGATGTGAAACTGAAATCAAAAGTGTTGGTAAGATAAGGAGTGTTATATCGAGGCTGGAACTGAGCTGAAAAAAAGACATATCTCGTGGAGTGAAAATATGTCACGTTAAACCCTCATTTTCTCAATATATTAATATTCCTCAGAAGCTTAGAGTATAAAAGCGATAGAAAAATTAAGGAGATCTTGTTTGAAATGTGGTGTTGGGTGTTTCATATATAAAATGACGAACAAATAAGCACCCTCTATACTAGAAGAACTCGACATTTCAGGGATATTAATGAAATTATTTAGTGAACGCATGATTGTGTTCTGTTCTTAAGACATGGAAAAGCTCATGGTTACTAGTAATACAGAAAGTCACGGCAACAGAAATCACCTATGTGTTGGAGGAACTAGATAAAGAAAGCTATGGACCTACTTGTACCACAATCTCTGCTAACAGCAGAATGTTGGGAATATTGGATAATAATGCACGACAAGTAATTTCAATGCGGGTCACGTTCATCAGTATTAAGGTAACGGATGCAGAAAAGAGACCTGATGTTCGCAGTTCGTAAAAGGAACCGCTGTCCCCATGCTCGTCCACCCTCTTAAAATAGCCTAAGTGGCGGAATAATCTATAATGCATTACAAAAAACTTTTAAAATGTTATAAAAACGTAAAATCATAAAAATTACATTATTATTATTATTATTGATTCGACTGGTTTTACCTACAAAAGACACCTTAAACGAAAGAAACTGTTTGTTTTTGTTGTAATTAATAAGACTAAATGAACATAACTTAACATAACTGTTCCTTAAAAATTATTCGAATACATATTGAATACATTTTTACATATCGTAAACGTGACTTAAACAAACATTTTGATCGAACATAAATGTACACAATCACCCACAAATATAAACACAATACCCTCTTTTGTAAACGGCGAGCAAAGCAGGACAATCGATTTCTTGGAAGAATAATTTTGTCTCACCATGACGTTCAAGTACAGTGAATGAATGAATGATTGATTTCCTAGCAAACAGAATGAATTACAATCATAAAAACGAACCAATCATCATAACAAAGAATAAACAAACAATATTCGTCCTTTCTTTTCAGCACAAATGTATTTCTAACGGAGTCAATGCGTTTTATCAACAACCTTTCTTCTGTCCTCTCGTTGTACGAGTATACTCGTACATAATATTGTGACTTGTACTCAAAGTGACATATTGAGGGTTCATAACATAATTTCTCAATCATCGTAGAAAACTAATCAAAAAAATGTCTGAAGTAATATTTATTTTTTTGGTACACTATATGACTCTGTCGACCTGTTTTTTTTGCACAAATAAATACATAATATAAATTAATAAAACACAATAACTTTTTGTGTGATTTGAAGGACTGAAGTAAACATCGCCCCCATCCCAGATTTTACATAAGTTGACCAATTAATAATTTGACAGATGGTCAATGCGGGAGAATTTCATTTTGAACCTTTTAGTTCATATGTTTTTTTACAATACGAGTATTTATAAATTGATATCAAATTCACAAAACTTTTTGAATATTATCGATTATAATGTGTAAGACCAGCGTTCTATAATTATTTTTTTTAAGAATTGATTTTCTACACAGATTACTTATTGGTCCATAGTCATAGTAAATTATCATATTTTGTACTCTACCTGCAAACTATGTAGAAAATCACATTTTATAAATTATACGCTGGATTCGCTTATATATAGACTACAGTTAGTTTTTAAAGCAGCTGCTAGGCTGATTGATCTATGGGTGTTATAAATATTGCAGTATGGAAGGCTGATGGCATTGAGTTATTTAAGTCAATTTCAAACATTTTAAGAATTTGTGGTTAAATGTCTCGAAAAACTGGAAACATCGACCTGGACCCAATACATCGTTCCGATTTTATAAAAAGCGACGACATTGTCACGATCGCCAGTCGAGTAGTCGTCGTAAAGAAATGCATCAAACATTTACACCGCGTCCCATGCGAGATAGGCAGAGAAAACAGACACTTTTTTATCCAGACACACTACGAGTATTTCGCTTCCCTCACATTTTACACTCGCGTTGCAAAAGCTATTATTATTTCAGTTTCTCCTTCTTTGCCTTTTTTCACTATCTGGTCCACTTGGTCCAACTACGTTTCCTCGATCTAACTCTTTCCTACGCACCATGCAATTCCGACTTGTATGTTCGCTTAGTCATTATTTTGACATGCATTCTCCCCACATGTTCAAACCACGGACAATATATATTTTTTTATGTAAGTACCAGTATTGGAAAAGGTACCATTACTCGTAATATCACGCAAACGATCTCCATGGCCAAGTTGGTAAGACGATTGATTTCCATCTGATGGTTTCACTCTTTTTCGGAAGATTTTTCACAATTTATATATTATATATACTCGTAGGTATGGATACTACACACATGTATGTGTGTACAGTACACACCATCTAAAGCGAAATACGAGTATGTTACTACCACATATCGAAAGATTTACAAAGTTATCTTTGTTATTCGTCTTTCCTTGGTAAGTTTTCTGCGGTTTTCTTACCAAATATGTTTTTCTAAACGTATTCAGACGCGGGGAAGTTCCCAATCTAATGGCCGCAGTCACCTCCTTCCTATTGTTGCACTCAACTTATTGTATTTTTTTCTGTAATATTTTTACTTAGTAAATAACAGTATGTTCTAATCTCGATTAAAAGCGCTTTTGAGAAGAATCTGCTCTCTTAATGGCGCTATATTAACTGTATTTTGTTCATAGTTAAGGCAACGTTGTGGAGGTTTAAAGACATTGTAATTTATTTTTATTAAACACTGTTTATTCCACTTTTTTTTTCAAAAAAAATATATTTATAAATATTTATAAGCAAAAAAATTATAAACAGTGTTTGATAAAAATAAATTCAATACAATAACTATATTTTTTTCATTATTATTATTATTTCAGTTTCGATTCCCCATGATACCAGAATAAAAATAAAGGGTTATAAAGAAATTAATAAAAAAATAACCCTTTTTGTTTGTATTATACATTCCAATACCCTTCGATATCAGATAATCGAAACAAGAAAATCCACGCTAACCTTGACTCTAATCGGACTTATCTGAAAAAACCGTAATAAATTAAGAATTATGAAATATTATTATATAATCTAGCGACCTGCTTTTTGATTATGATACTTTGGAACCCTCTTATAATAAAAACATACAATACTTTTAAAAAAAATATAATTGGAATATATGGTATATATAATATTATACATAATCATTTTCTCACGGTATATGGGTTATTAAAATGTGAATCGACTGGAAAAGGCCTATATTTGATAGACCAGAACCGAACTGAACAATTTTGAATAAAATAAGACAAAATACTGACAATAAGTTTGAAAAAACCTTGAAATACGTGGTATGACAAAATTAATAAAATTCTGAAATCAAGAAGAGTTAAAAGAAGAGTTAAAATAAATCAAGAAGAGTTAAAATAGATATCCACTTCATTCGATTCTGACACACATATTTCGCTTCTGTCATGACAATACACTTCGCCATGCATAATATCTTATTACAAAAGCTTTTCATTCCTTATACCACGTTTATATACATCTTATCAAGTTTCTTGTACCTTTTTACTTCTCATATAATTTATTTTTTTGCAAAACATTAATATTTTTTTCTTAATACGTGGCCAAATCCTTCAGATGCTCGTTTAACCATTTTGCATTTTCTGTCAATCGCATTCCTCATTCTAAAACTAATTATTTTGCCATACACTCTGCACAACATTCTCAATTATTTATCTTTCATCACTTTTTTGCCACACCCAAGTTTCTTTTGTATATGTCAATAACGTAACCAAGGTTCCATCATAAGCAATCAGTATGAACTTCTTATGAAACGCATTGCTCGATAAACACATTGTATAAACCACCATTCACTATATTGCCTGCTGTTACGCTTTGTTCACTATATTTTTCAAGCACCCATCTAATTATATGTTAACGTGCTTCCATGAACAAAATATCAAATACATTTTGTGTTAATGTGAAAAATCATATGTCACACTCGCACATGTCTAGCGCGTGAGAATATGGTTACCAAACGAAATATTTTATAAACTAATATATATATTTTTAATTATTTGTGTAACTAAGTCACGGAGATCGTCAATTAACATATTAAAATAACACCACTAAATTAACAAAAGATGTTTTTGAAAATCAAGAAAAATTAAGTTGAAATTAAAACTTTTTTATTTAACTCTAGGTTTGGCTCTGATATTCAATTGACAATACAATTTTCAATGCGTTCTAGTTCCATGAAATGAAGATCTCACTAGAGCGAATAAAACTAAAAATAGAGTAACCCAGCGATGACATTTGCTTTACATTGTAAAAAAAGTGTTTTCTAACATATTGTCTTGAAACTGTCATTATTAATTCCAGGAATGCTTCGTTATAACACAAGTAATGTTATCAAATTACAGAAATAAAATCGTATGATGAAAAAAATCACATCACTTCAATTTATTTTTTATTAACTAAGCATTCCATTTTTTAGCTACTAAAATTTGTGCCAATTGAACATTAATGGAAAAAATATAAAGAGATCAAGTACTTAATATAATATTTATCGAGTTTTCGATACTAAATTCGTGTATGACTGTAAATTCGAGTAGAATTGTGTGTGGTACACGTACAGGACACATAAAAAACGTGGTTTTTCAAATATATTGTATTAGAAGTACTTCGACTAAAGGTGTGTACATGTTCGTTGTATTTAGATTTTACTACTCTGCAAATGAATAATAATAAACAGCTTAAACCTTTTTTCCAATATTTTTAAAATTGTAATTTTTATTAACGTAAAATACTATCATATACTCGTATATTTTTATTTAAAAAAAAATATTTTAAATCAGCATTTTCTTACCAACAATAAAAATGGTATCTTACTACAAGTAATAGAAGAATCGTTATACATAACAGGGAATCGTATCTTACTACAAGTAACAGAAGAATCGTTGTACATAACAGGGAATCGTATCTTAAGTACAAGTAATAGAAGAATCGTTATACATAACAGGGAATCGTATCTTACTACAAGTAAAAGAAGAATCGTTGTACATAACAGGGAATAGTATCTTAACTACAAGTAAACGAAGAATCGTTATAAATAACAGGGAATCGTATCTTACTACAAGTAACAGAAGAATCGTTGTACATAACAGGGAAAAGCATCTTAACTACAAGTAATAGAAGAATCGTTATACATAACAGGGAATCGTATCTTACTACAAGTAAAAGAAGAATCGTTATACATAACAGGGAATAGTATCGTAACTAATTGAGATTACCAGGAAGGCCGCCGAAAAGGTGGAAGGACAGCTGGACGTCATCATCCCAAGACAGCCTATCGACACAAACAGGTCATACGACCTAGACCAAGAGGAAGAAGAAAAAGAAGAGATTGTAAATGTGAAAAGTCGAAGAATGAGTAATTTTTAAATGAAAGAGGAGAGGAGATAGAAAAGTGATAAGATATTTTATAATTTTCGATACTTTTATCGTATTTTCCTCCGGTCTACCAAGTTTGACTGCTAATGCCCCTGTCCAAAACTATTTTGATGACCATTCTAGTTTTAGTATATTGGTGTCTTTTGAAGGCGATAGATAAATCTAAATTCGTTTTATTTTACCCTCTAAGTTGAAAAACCGCTGTGTTTGTATAATAATATATTTTTATTAAATCAATAAAATAATGTTCGAAAATTCAAAAAAAATATTTTCATGAATTACTCGATGCATTTTTTCAGCAAACTCCCACGTGGGTTTGCATCCTGAAATATATGCCTTCTTCCTTTTGTATCCTGAAATTTGTACTTTATTTGAATTATTGACTTGGCTAACCTAATCATCATGGTATCCAACACATATTCCATGACTGCAGAATAGTTAATAGAAGACATTATTTACTCTCAATGATTTAAATGTCGTGAGGTTGACGGCATTCTTACGTAGGTCTATACATTATTGATTACATGCTCTGAGGTCATGAAAATTATTCGACTCTTTTGGGCTTGAAACGTGCTCGTTTAGAAAAATGTTGATATAATGAATTACTCATTAACACATTAAAACATAATTAATTAATTTACTTTATTTTTTGACATAACACTGTATTTTACAAACGCACATAAAACAAGTTAATAAAATTACTGACAATATTACAAGACTATCAAAATCGAACAAGTAGATACAAAAAAGTAGTAGTAATAATTACAAAGTAATTGTTTAAAACAATTTTATATTAATATACATACATTTAAATTCAATATATGTATGTACTCGTTATATTACAAAATATTACCAAATTTAGTCTAGTAGACTTACGTAATTGTAGGACACATATTTCACCGTGATAAAGTACTTAGATTTATAAATAGTGGAACAACGCTTACATAGAACAAGAAGAATTATATTGTTCGAGAATTTTATGGATAGATCTTAAAATTTAACAAACACATGGTCGCACGATTTGGAATTAGATTTGCAGAATCGGAACATTTAACATGTTGACGCAGGGTTACTCAACTCCAGAGGCAAAGTATTGACCTTATATGTTTTGTTTATATTCAGTTATTTATATTGATAAAGGAAAGCACAAATTTAGTAACTATTTCTAAATATTGTTGTGAAATTCTGGTGAATACTACACATACTTATATTACAATTGTTATTATAAATATTGATTTCTCATTGATATTAGTAGTTTTGATACTAATATTCAAGAATACGATAAAAAATAGATTATTCTATTATATTACACTTTCGTTGTATAACACTATTCTATTATATTACACTTTTGATGTATAACACTATTCTATTATATTACACTTTTGTTGTCAACATGTTAAAGAGATCTTTAGTAAAACAAGACTGGGACCCTTTTTAAGTGATGTAGGTTACAATGGGAATCCAACGCACAACCCCCGAGCTGAAAGACAAGGTTCTTACTACATAACAAATATAATCATCACCATCATGATATGTATGATATATGAGGTGTTACGAGGTGCATGGTCGCGCGGTAACGCACTGGACTTCCGTGCGGAAGGTCGTCGGTTCGAACTCCGCGCTGTGCTACTCCCCTCGAGCGACACATGTACTTTTTCCGCCTAGTGTTCAAGGGTATAAGGATACCTATGACTTCGGTCATATCTATTCTTTTAAAAACAAAAAAACATGTCACCTGCATTAAATTCTGATAAACATATTTCGCTTCTGGCACGTCCATACACTTCGCCATGCATACTCTACCATTATAAAGACGCAAGAGTGAAAAGTCTTTATAATAGGAAAATATGCATGACGAGGAAAAGTGACGTGCCAGAAGCGAAATATCTTTATATTTTATAATTTGTTTAGTCAAACACTGTTTATTCCCCTTTATATAACAGTAAAACCCTACCGGTTTCAAGGTTTTCTCCTCACCATCAGGGGAGCATAACATCTTGTTGGTGCTCCCCCTGATGAGGAGGGGTAAACCTTGAAACCAGTAGACACAATGTATGCCTTAACTGTAAATAATAAATGTTTATCTCTCTGTTTGTACGTGTTCCAGAATTTGATTGATTTGGTCGTGCCACGTTTTTCTAGTCCTTCCCAAAATTCCCGTACTTTCTATACAACTCATACATTATTTTTAAATCCTTCATATTTCATTCATTCTACGTGGCTAAACGATATCAATGCTTCTTTTTTCATCTGAGGTTCACCAACTTCTGTCGATCCGCACTATTTTCTAATGTAATCATTACTAATTCTGTCATACTTTATTTTTCCTCACATTCTACGTAACGTTAAAATTTCTATCGTATTTATCTCACTTTCGACACTTTTATGCCACGTCCAAGTTTCGCAGGCATATCCTAATGTTGTGACCAATATTGTATTATGAGCAACCAGATTTACTAACATTGAAGGTGAACACATTGCATTCAATATATTGCATGGTGGCACTAATTTGTCAATATCGCTCTGTACAACTAAAATGCAAATATTAATAATAATCATCAACACAAGCAGGATGTTATAATGAATCTTGTTGTCACGTAGAAGTGAAAAATTAATGGTTTATTGAAAAATAAATGTGAAATTACTCAAATATAATAAATAATTATTACCTGACTGTTATTCAAATTGGTTCCACTAAAATACTCGTATAAGCAGTAATCACGTTTTAAAAATAAGTATAGTTTTTTATGGTGTGCAAAATGTGGTATTACTCTTATGGAAATGCAAAAGATATTGGAAGCATATAAAACAAATCAACTTATGACCAGCATAGAATTAGTGAAATCTAGTGTGGCATATCTAAAAATCCAAGATTAACTTGATCAATAATTACTTTAAAAAGTAACAATAAAACTTTAGTCTTCATAGACGAAACTCAGGAAAGAAAATTTTAACATTTTCATTAAATTTCTGAAGAAAAATACCTAATGTTTAAAGGCAAAACTTTCATTCTCGAAATATATATTTTTTTAAATCATAGAATGCATTTATAGCCTATTTGCATTACAATTACATAATGGAAGATACAGAATACTAAAAAGCTAGATAACGAATAACGAAAGCTGGATATAAAATGTCAAAAAGCTAGATAGGGAATAACAAAAAGTTAGATAGGGAATAATAAAATGATTGATAGGGAATAACAAAAAATAAAAAAGAGAATATCAAAAAGCTAAATAGGGGAAAATAAAAAGCTAGATAAGGAATAGTAAAAATATTGATAGGAAATAACAAAAAGCTAGATAGGGAATAACAGAAAACTAACATATATAGGAAATGAAAACGCTGGATCGAGGTAACTGGGACACTTTCAAATAACAAAAAATGAAAATATAGTGTAATCCAAAGGATCCTTTTAAAATTTGAGGCTTCGGTAATGGTATGAAAATTAAGAAGGTCTGGAAACATTTAGTATCTCTCAGTTAAGCAATCTTGAGAAGAAATATTGAAGTCTTAAAAGGCCCATAAAAGGCCGAGGGATACATATGAAGTTAAGTCCGCAACATCAAATCAAACGACTGAAGCATTGAAAATGTCGAAAAAATAAGCACAAAAACAGGAAAATATATGTAACAAAAGAAGCATTAACAGGAGAATATATGTAACAAAAGAAGAATTAACAGGAGAATATATGTCCAATATACATGCAAATAGTAGAGTAAGATTTCAAGTACTGGGTATTTTCGATACATTAATAACACAAATCAATCTCATTCAAAGACAAAATGGACTTAACTCTTACGAACTTATTCACTCGATAAATTACATTTTAATCTACACTTTTAAGATATTAATAATAATAAAAAATCAGGTTTCCAAAACAATTCCAGTGGATATGAGAACATTTCAATAATAATAATAGATCGAAAATTATTGTATTAATACGCCGTTGAATGACGCCAAACGTTAAAATGGCCAATTTTATTTTGAACTTCATTAATATTCAATTAAAAATTGTTTACATCATCTTGTCAAAATTCATCTCAAATAAATCAGAAATCTACATCATAAAATACTTAAATGTTTACCAGACAAGTTTGCTTACAAAAGGAAACATTATCAAACAGCTGAGATTAATCTTAAGGTTAGCATGAAATTGATTTTGAAATTTATCATTCATTATTCGCATGGTATCAATTTTAACGATACCAGATACAACTGTGCGGGAAAAAATCATATCTCAAGAATTATTTTGGTATACATTCGTAGATGAGTCAACGAATAACTCGTTATGATACCATTTGCCTTCAAATAGGCTCAGTTCATGACCTTTGATCACATCCAAGACCTTGTTTAGATTACATAATTGCTTTTTCGTGAACACCATATGATAGATAAATCTTAAATCATTCATTCGTATGGTATTCTTCGAAAATCTGAATTGGTGATTCGGACATATTGAAGAGTGTGGTCAAGAGATAAAATTATCCTCAGTCCCATTGGTCGTGTTTTCGGGTTAAGAATAACTTCCAGTACACAAGAACCTCGCGGTTTGAAGCCTCCGAGTGAGAGTCAAGTATATTACCAACTAGGCCACGGAGGTTGTTTAAGAAAAAATAAAGATTTAACCCTGCTACGTCCACAAACAATCCGCAACGACGGCTTACAATGCAGTATACTAAAAAAAGTTGAACGTTAAAATGAAAATCAGCGTTGCAATATTCTACACTTCACACGATTGATAAATTGTACACTATACACTTTGTTTGCCTCATTTTCATAGGGAAAAAACCGCTTCCGAATGCCGCGAGAGATGATGAAAATGTCAGGAGGGTATCATTTAGCTGTCACTGGAAACTGAACTCAAAATCTTTGAATTAAATCCTTAGGAAATTATCTTACATTATAAGTTTGACATCATTAATTAATTTCAGTGTCTTAACAACCTATTATAAATTAAGCCACATGTTTCCAGTCGGAGCTAACGGAGATCGCCCACCCTATCATTCGTATAATTCTGTTCTAGCCCCGATCATGTTGTCTAGATGTTCAGACAAATTAGCATGTGTTGTGAGTCATACATTGGTCCTTAATCACATTGGCTAATTTAATGCTTCTTTCGTTCAAGAAACCCCTTATTGCATATTCATCTTGGATATAGCCATCCTCAATCGGAGTTTGGCTAAATGTACTGTTTAAATGTACTGTTTAAATAAACGTACTGTTTAAATTGTATTGTGTAACATAATTGCTGTCGATTATCTTATTTATATTTGTATCATTGAATTATAAAAATAAACGAATGAGATATCAAATGGGAATCTATATTTAGGAATAACACAGGCTTCTATAACTTTATATTATTGTATCATAAAAATAAATTAAGGAGATATCAAATGGAAAGCTGCATTTAGGAAGAATGCAGGCTTCTACAGCTTTACATTATTGTATCATGAAAATAAAATAAGGAAATATCAAATGGAAAGCTACAGTTAGGAATAACACAGGCTTCTATAACTTTATATTATTGTATCATAAAAATAAATTAAGGAGATATCAAATGGAAAGCTGCATTTAGGAAGAATGCAGGCTTCTACAGCTTGACATTATTGTATCATGAAAATAAAATAAGGAAATATCAAATGGAAAGCTACAGTTAGGAATAACACAGGCTTCTATAACTTTATATTATTGTATCATAAAAATAAATTAAGGAGATATCAAATGGAAAGCTGCATTTAGGAAGAATGCAGGCTTCTACAGCTTTACATTATTGTATCATGAAAATAAATTAAGGAGATATCAAATGAAAAGCTACAGTTAGGAATAACACAAGCGTCTACAACTTTATATTATTGTATCATGAAAATAAATTAAGGAAATATCAAATGGAAAGCTGCATTTAGGAAGAATGCAGGCTTCTACAGCTTTACATTATTGTATCATGAAAATAAAATAAGGAAATATCAAATGGAAAGCTACAGTTAGGAATAACACAGGCTTCTATAACTTTATATTATTGCATCATGAAAATAAATTAAGGAGATATCAAATGGAAAGCGGCATTTAGGAAGAATGCAGGCTTCTACAGCTTTACATTATTGTATCATGAAAATAAATAAAGGAAATATGAAATGGAAAGCTACAGTTAGGAATAACACAAGCGTCTACAACTTTATATTATTGTATCATGAAAATAAATTAAGGAGATATCAAATGGAAAGCTGCTTTTAAGAATAATGCAGACTTCTACAGCTTGACATTATTGTATCATGAAAATAAATTAAGGAAATATCAAATGGAAAGCTACAGTTAGGAATAACACAAGCGTCTACAACTTTATATTATTGTATCATGAAAATAAATTAAGGAGATATCAAATGGAAAGCTGCTTTTAGGAATAATGCAGACTTCTACAACTTTATATTATTGTATCATGAAAATAAATTAAGGAGATATCAAATGGAAAGTTACAATTATGAATAACATAAGGTAATAAATGATGTGGACAAATTAGTTAAATTCTTTAAGGATTTAGGAGAGTGGTAGCGGAATTGACTGAAAATAATATCAACATAATTATATCATTTTCATTAACCTGTTAACATGACTGCATTATCCATAAGATAAACAATGCTAATTGGGATTTCAATCGTTGGTATTATTTTAGTATGGTCTGTTTTTTGTGTATTCATTGATTGATATCCTGTTAGTGTTCATCAAATAAAAATAACAATCCTTGCAAAATTGAGACAATCACTC
Organism: Odontocerum albicorne; assembly: GCA_949825065.1. Taxonomy (NCBI): domain Eukaryota; kingdom Metazoa; phylum Arthropoda; class Insecta; order Trichoptera; family Odontoceridae; genus Odontocerum; species Odontocerum albicorne. Next base: position 16,177,802 of record OX463840.1, read on the forward strand.
AATCAATGTATTTATTGTAATTTGGATTGACCATCTATCAAATGTAAAATAAATTATAAAGGAAGAGGTATACTACTTAGTATTGTTCCAAAAGTATTAAATCATTGTCTTGTTTGCGCTCCCTGATGATGAGGTGAAAGCCTTGAAACCGGTTGAATTATACCGTTACATAAAGTGGAATAAACAGTGTTAGATAAAACAAATGACAATGTCTTTAAACCTCCACAATGTTAATGCCTTAACTATAAATAATACAGTATATTAGTTATTGTTTATGATTTGAAATAAACATACCGTATAATGGATATTACTATACATACTGTATATCGCACACCTAAAGATTGTGGGTCAAGGTCCGCGCGTCATTTACACACATTGCCAATACGGTCCGCCGCGCTGGTCATCCGGAGACTGTCGAAGACGTATTCTAGTTAAGTAGTCTTAAACTGGTCGCCCGCGAACTAATAGAGTGCGAAGGGACTTACCAACTAAAGAACACAACGTGACGGCAATAATTCCAGCACATCAATATAAGAAGAGGTGGAGAATTGTCATTGGTATTATAGTGGATTGTTTTAATTTTAAATTGCATTTTTAATACTTTTTTATTTTTATTTTTTACAGTGAAACTATGGGCCATGAGTTTTATATTAAAACTATGGGTCATATTGAATCCATATAGGCTGTGATTTGATTTATGCCACATATTAGAGATAAACTGCATAATATATAGCCATTTAAAAATGCAATTGAAACTGGAATTAACTTGACCAGTAAAAACAAAACTACGTAGCTACAATAGCTTCTTATAAAAATCAAAACTTATGTTTCCAGTTTAATTTTAAATATTTTATATTAAATATGTGAGACTGTTCAAAAAGCTCGGAGGAGCACAAAACTCGATTAGTTTTAATAAAATGTATGAAGTGGAATTAACGAAGTAAATCTTATTTGTTCGTATACATCGTAAGGACCACGAACTAATCATATTTTGAGTTTAAGACCACTGTCAATGCCTAACGAATTGAGCCAAACACATCATAAAGATAAAAATCACTGTGTAATTACAGAATTTTCTTGGTTTTAAAATACACCTTTTCGTTGTACGAGTACTTTACCATATATCCGTCTTGAAACAAGTAAAATAAGTTTTGAAATAAATAAAAATTACCTATTGATAATGATCAAATATAATTTTGAATGTCAGATATAATAGAGATTTTTATTAAATTATGGCCTCTTATTTCCAAGCATAGATCTCAACAGGATGTACGTTCGCGTTTTGCAATGTTTGTAAATCACTCGGTGCTGTGGGTCAAATGACCTCCGTGGCCTAGTTGGAAATATACTTGTCTTCCAGTCTGAGAATTGCGGGTTCTATTTCCGTCGGTACCATTTTACTGATACAAAGATCTGTCTGTCTGGTTTTCATTTTTGATCTCTTTAACAAGTTTCCGGTAGTTAAGAGATTTCCACATTGCAATAAATCCATTAGGTTGTATTGTATCAAACTAATGTGTAATACAATAAAACAATATCGATACAAAATTTATCGTGAAAAATAGCGATACATTCGATGTCCGAAAAGGTGAAAAAACAAATAGCGGAAATGTTTCAAGCCGCTATAGCAAACACGACCAAGCTTGAATCCGATTTCAACAGATCTAAGCCGGTGTACTATAATAGCTAAGATATTTCAAATCAACGTTTTTTTTTATTAATATCGAGTCATCTTCATCAGTCCTGAAACTTAGGATGGGTCTTAACTATCTACATGATCGTCTGTCACTTATCTCTAAGAAATATCCCTCCTCCGATTAATCATACCTAGTGTAAGGCCATTTTTAATCACATCATCCACCCATCTCAGCTTTCGTCTACACATTCACCCACAGCCCAACTGATCGATGAACAAAACCTTCTTTACAGGGGCAATAATGGCATGCCATGTAAGTGCCCAAACAAGCGCAGTTTAGTAAGTTTTAAAAATGTTTCCACGCCATACGTGACGTAGAGTTCTTCGTTATATCTCGATCTCCACACATAATTGTCATAAATTTGACTATATGCGGAGAATCTTTCTATGGATATTGAACACGAAGTCATTTTTTATTTTTATTATTATGTATGACCTGATTAATTTGAAAACAAATTTAGCACACAATCTTGGAATGTCTTAATAAGTAAGAAATATTTCAACCTCGTGACATACTTTGATCACCAAATTACTCGTAAGTTCAATAAAACTCCTTTTAGTTCTACGAAATCTTCGAATTATCATACCTTGAACAAATAAGGTTAATGCACCGGAAATTTACGGTGGTCCAGAATGCGCTTATTATAATGGAGTGGTCATTAGTAATGTACATTAGTAAGACTTACTTCTGATATATTAAGGAATTGTTTAGTAAGTGTGGATCAATATATACGATTTCATCCTACGCGAAAACATGTAAACCAAAAACTTAAAAAATATCAACCATGAATACATTACATCACCCATGGGTCACTTGATAAGATGTCTGCTTCCAGCCCGAGGTAGAGGTTCGATTCCCGTTGGTATTGATTTTTTTTTCAAAGAGTTGCAGTCTTGGTTTACCTTACGGTGTCTGAAACATCTTTCTGGTTGGTTGAAAGATATTTCCACCTAGTAATAAACCCGCCAAGTGGTACCATATACAACGAAAGTTTAATACAATACAATACAAAATAGTGAGGAAATTATATTTGAGTCACCAAATTTTTTTCTGAGTGCTGTAAGTAATGCGTTTTATAATATTTATAAATAAATTACTTTATCATTCGACTAATATGATATTAATCTTCGCGACGCATGTTTCTACTTTCCTTTCTCAAGACTCTTCAAGCATATTGCGCCTGAAGAGATCGTCGAGATAGGAATAAAAAAACACGTGTTGTGGAGATTTATGTAATGAGTGGAACAACAATGTAGTTTATTATGAAATATTATTATACGCAATTCGACAAAGTTAAAAGCAATATCTTTGATAAAATAAAATAAAGTTTTTGTTCAGTGAATTGAACAAGCGACTCCTGGTTTGGAATACAGGCGTCTTACCAACTAGGCCACACAGATTGATTATGTATAATTTTATTAAGTAGGGTGAAACCTGCTCGTTAAGGTGGTTTGGAAATATGGAACGGATAAATATTGTAATACTGTATAAACTAATAAATATTACTAGCACGAGTAAGTGTCGTGGTAGAGGACGATCAACAAAACTGAAGGTGAACCAAGTGAATACAAAGATGAAAGAGAATGAGCTGTGTGAGAAAATGAATGGACGTGAAGGAGACGCATGAAATACATTGTGATGATATGTATATATTTTATTATCCACAATAAAAATTTATAATGTAAAAACACTCCATTTTGTGGATTTCACCGTATAAAATGAGGGATATGCGTATCTAAATATCAAATTATACAACTTGGATTAATGGATATCTAAAATTAGGATTGCGCTATATTCATAACGTTAAAGTTTAACTTTAAACCAATCTGATAAATTGAAATGCCTTTGTCGAGCAAATACTCGTACGAGACGGTGATTTATTCAGGTGTTGCATTTTCTATCACATTTTATTTTTAAAGAATAAATATGACCGAACTCATTGGTATCCTTATATCCTCAAATACTAGGCGGAAAAATGTCAATTTCATTCGAGGGGAGCAGCATAGCACGGGATTCGAACCGGTGACCTTCCATACGGGAGTCCAATGCGTTACCACGCGGCGATGTACCTCAGATTGTTTTTTTTTATGTGTTAATACACTTTTGTTATATACAGTAAGCACAACCTGACGGGATTACAATATATTTCAACTAACAAAAAAATATGTTATATGGACTTATAATGAAAACCAGACTAGTACTATTTATAAAAAAAATCTAGGTTGTAATACAAATCGAACCTGCAGCCCCTGGCTTGAAGAGATGATAAGCTTAAAAATTATTAGACTATATTATCAACTATTAGTTTATTTAAAAAAATATTTCTTAAGATGTTAATACCGTTTTAACAAAATCAGATTGATGACCTCCGTGGTGTAGTTCGTAAGACGCTAAACTCCACCCAGGGCTTTTGAGTTCAATTCTCGGTGGTACCCAAAAACCAAAATATAGAAGTGGTCTTGTAACAATACTCGTGCGATGGCCACCTGCGAGTTCCGTGCCTACAACAGTGGTAGTGAAGCATGATTAGATTAATGGGATCGAAGACAATTTTGTCTCTCGTTCATGGTCTTAAATGTGTACAACGCCATTTCAGCTGTGTTGAGGGGCACCATAAGAATTAATATATAACACTTCTTTACTGTAAAAAGCTATTTAAAATAACTCAGTTGACGTTAGAAATTCCCATCGTGCGTTTATTCTAATAAATGTCACTTAAGTTGGCACGACACCAAACAAAGTGGCATAGGTGAACCGTAGATTGTGCGAGTCACAGGTGTCTTCCCTCCGAATTTGTGCTACATTTAGAACCAATAAATATATTAAAAATACAGACTTGCGTATTATAAAACGTATTTAGATAGGTCATAAATTAATATTTCCATTCGGAAGTTTTACATTGTTTTATCAATATCATAGGTATCCGAGACAATCAATAAACAAGTATTGACGAGAGAATTAAAACTTGTTCGGATGTAGGAATTTTGATAAGGACCAATAAATATAATATGTTAAATATATAGACTTGCGTATTTAGATGAATCATTAATTAATATTTCGATTTGGAAGTTTTCCATTGTTTTGATAAGTATCCGAGACTATGCATAAAGTATTGAAAAGAGAATTAAAATTTGTTTGGGTGCTTTTTGATTCGAAACGATAAAATATATTAAAAATACAGACTTGCGTTTTATAAAACGTACTTAGATGCGTCATAAATAAATATTTCAATTGGAAAGCTTTACATTGTTTTGTCAATATGTATCCGAGACAATGAGTAAATAATTGGAAAGAGAATTAAAACTTGTTTGGATGCAGGAATTTTCATTGAATTTTTAAATATGTATAGGTACATAGAAATAAAACAAATATTCAATTGATTTTTTTAATTTTTTTCTTTAAAATATAATTGACATTACTCTTCCAGGCCATCTACTAACATTTGCACTGTATATTTGGTTTTATAGTATTTTTCATGTATTCGTTCTACATGTCCAAACCATTTCAGTTTTCTCTGGTTCATCTTATTTAATACACCAGTCTTAAGCTCATATTTATTCTAAATCTATATATTTCGTATGTTCAACATTGTCACAACACGTGTTCTTCTGAGTGCACGCATTTCCATATAATTAATCGATTTATTTTTGTATTTTTCAGCTCTACGCTTCTACCTTATATTGTACATCAAAGTTGGCAATAAAATATTGTTTTATGCATCATCATTTTATCAGTTTTTTTCCAGTATTCGGTTCAATTTTATATAAGTTAGTACGCAAATGATTTTGTTTATATCGCTTAACGCCATTCAATATCCCTCGTAACACTTTTGAGAAAATACTCGTATATCTGCGTGGACAATATATTTATTTTGTTAGTATGTCTTCATTTATTCGTTTTACGTGGCAAAACTATCTCAGAGTCTTCTTCATCCTAATTAATAAAAATGTGCCATAAATCGTTAGTAATGTTACTGAGATCGTCATAGAAGCGCTTATGTGAAAAATATGAAGATAAATGCAAATATTTTTACAGACATGACACATTACACAAGCCCCTTTTTTATTCACTTTCCTCGTAAACTTGAGCCGGTTATTTACCCTTTCACTTTCTCATCTGACGCGCCTCGCATTCTTGGCAGTTATAAATGCAAAATCAACAAAGATCCGGTCTGTCAACCAAAAATATTCGACTAAAAAAAAAATCAATAAAACATAATGGCTGGACCCGACTACCTCAGTGGGGAAAAATCTTGTATTTGTCTACACTTTACAATCTGGCAGAATCTTATATACAATACAATCTAGCAGAATCAATTCCAAGTGGCCATCTTTTTCCAACTATCCAGAAAGGTGTTTAAATTAGACTTAAGTGAAAACCAGACTGGAACCCTTTTTCGAAAATCTGGACACCAACGGAAATCAAAACCGCAACCTCTAGGTCGGAAGACAGGTATCATACAAACTAGACGACGGAGGTCATCGAAATCCTTTTACCGGATTTTCCCTTTCAAACTCTGGAGAAGGCACTGCCCAAAGAAACTCTTCCTCTGTCAGCGACACAGCATAGTGTGAAAAGAATAGTAGGAACGAAGGACTTCAGGCCCAACGTCACGGGAGAATGAAAATGAGTCGTAGCACACTAAATATATCTTTATTTGCCCTTTTCTACCCACTGCTGAGTGAGGCCCCCCCCTATGACCATCATTCGCGATTTTCACATTTGTTCATCTGGTGTATTGGTAAAGACCCAGCAAGTTTTATCATATAAGGGTATTGGCTACCTCCGTTTTCTGTCTGCCGTACAGCTTTGAAGGGCACCTAGTGATTTTGTCTCAGCATGGAATGCTTCGATTTTAACCATATTGGTACACTTGGTGTGGTATTAAAATGCTGAAAAGAAAGAATAATTAGTACATGTAATAGTTGCCTCAGTAGTTGATAGTGATAAGTACTTATAAAGAGACTTAAGGCCTCGAGTTAAAACAGCTCAGCCAGTTGAATTTTAATTATACCAGCCGCAGCTGTGAAGGAATAAGGCATATCTCATTTTGGTTTGTTTTCTTTAATGAGTTATCTAACAACTAGATTCGATGCTATTTTACGTGAAATAAACTCAGTTCATGGTCCAAGACCTTTTTTAAATTACATAATTGTTCGTTCGTGTACACCACGTGATTAATAATTCCAGATACATTCAGTCGCATAATATTCTTCAACATATCTGAATTAGCTATGCGGACATATTGAAAATCGAGGCAATATTGTATTGTCACAACATTGTCTTCGACCCTATTAAAATCTATTGGAAAGGATACTTAAATTACAATTTGCCATCGCACATGTTGGAAACACTAACTCATGTGAAGAAGCAACAATACGTCCTTACCAAACGGACTCGCTAAACTGACTTACTAGATGTATAGTTTTATTTTTCAGGTATCATCGAGAATCGTACCCGAAACCTCCAACCGAAAGACACATATCTAACCAACTATCTGTATCTGAGGAATTTGAGCCTTATGGGTCCTTGTTATACCCATTTTTGTAAAAAGAGGTATCTGTTCTCTTTTTAACTGAGTGTAGGAACATATAAGACATGTGATTAGATAACATATAATTTAGTTAAATAAAATTTAAAAATTGACATTCTCACGCTTCACGTATCACTAATATGTATTTCCTTAAATCAATGAAGATAATTGTTCAATATTTTGTTTAAGTAATCTCAAGAAGCTGATTACTGATACAGCAATATGTTATATTATATTTCAAAACATATAATATGATATACGCATTCTGCTGATAAGATAATTAACACTGGCATTTGTCTTATCGACGAAAATCCGCATATGCACCCACCAAAGAAAAGTTTCACAATTTATTCAAGGCAGTTCAATATATCTTGTTGAATGTCAGCAGTGACACCTCAAGAAAAGAATGAAAATTTAATGGAGATACCATAGAAAATACAGTTAAATTTTGTCAAAAAATAAAGTGCTGTACCATCGAGATTTTGTTGTAACGTGCACGTGTGCTTTGGTCTGGATATGTAACTCGCATTGTAATTTATTTTTATCAAACACTGTTTATTCCACTTTTTGTAACGGTATAACCCTACCGGTTTCAAGGCTTTCACCTCATCTTCAGGGGAGCGCAAACAAGACTCGCATTCCTGACTCCAGACTTTCAAGAGATTTTCTCTTTTATAATCTGTTGAAGGGCAGACGATTACAATAGGGAGCGCAAGAGATATTAAGACGTATTGCATAACAGCTCATCATAACAGGGAGCAAACGGCAGCAGATCGAGCTAAATATCATAGAATTATTGCTAGTTATCAGAGACCCAATAGAGACACAAACAAACTGTTAGTACTAAAGCTCCTAGCCCTACCAGCTCTTTCCAATTTTGGACTATGCGTACGTCTGTTATTTGGATATTACGGAGGAACAACAGCTGGACAAACTAAAGCATCTTCGAAATGTTCGTCTAAGATTTATTTTTAAATTTAAGAAGGCAGCGTCTTAAGCATATTCAAATAAAAGGCGACGATTTGTGAAAATTACAAAACAATTTGACATCAAGATTTGATATTTAATAAAATTATTTATGTACGATTAATGTCACGAGTGTAAACAGAAATTTAAAAAAAATAAGTAAGACAATAATATATAAGACACTGAACTGGTTCAACGTGAGAAATAGACGCCAAAATGACATACTACTATATCTATTGTATAATATCTTTAACTGTCCCACCACCCCTTCTTATCTCGCCGAAAATTGTCAGCGTCATTCTGATCATGGACTAGCGCTACGCTCAAACAGAGATTGTTTATTGGCCTTTACAGTTCACCGCTCTTTTTTTTCACGTCGTCCTTTACTGTCTATGAAGTGAGACCCTAGAACCAGTTACAAACCAATGTTACACTCGCTCCGTCCTTGGCATGCTTTAAGAAGTGACTGAAAAATTCTAAATTTCTAGTCAGTAAAATAATGTGTTCCATTCCTGATTTTTCTTTCCTCTCCACCATCTCTTCCTTTTCCTCTGATTGATGATATCTAACGTTTACTTTTATTTTGCATGTGTTCATAAATTTCATAAAAATGAATAATCATTTGAACATTTTTAGCGACCATGTAACTTGGTTTATTTACTTTTGTCTGGTTGGTTCGAAGAGATTTCCGCCTGGCAATAAGCCCGCCAGATTGTTTTTCTTTTTAATGAAATATTAATAAATAAACAAATAAGATGTGTTTATCACGAATTGGCTTATATCGTAATCTCCGGTGGCAACAACGATAAGTACAAGTACCCGGCGGTAAGTAATACACATCGGGCTTAAGAAAGAGACTGTCGGCCATAATCAGCTAACTTCAGCTTTGTAGAGTGTCATCTCTATCGCACGATGCACTACGCTTACGCGACGCGACGCGACAAATCGCGACGTAACACGTGTATAAATTACAGAGACGACGTTCTACAAAGCCGAAGTTAGCCGATTATGGCCGACAGTCTCTTTCTTAAGCCCGATGTGTATTACGTACTGCCGGGTACTGTACTCTATCTGGATTTTGACTTCTATTATACTCCTCACAAGTAATGGCCATTTAATAATGTATTCATATCCCCCACTTTGAAAGGAGGAATATCATGAAAAATGAACCACTAAGTTTGTCCTTGATCAATTATTTGTATGGATTTTATTCAGACAGAGAGAAGCAATGCCGTAGGTATTGAGTTGTCCAGAGAGAAGCAATGACGTAGGTATTGAGTTGTCCAGAGAGAAGCAATGACGTAGGTATTGAGTTGTCCAGAGAGAAGCAATGACGTAGGTATTGAGTTGTCCAGAGAGAAGCAATGACGTAGGTATTGAGTTGTCCAGAGAGAAGCAATGACGTAGGTATTGAGTTGTCCAGAGAGAAGCAATGACGTAGGTATTGAGTTGTCCAGAGAGAAGCAATGACGTAGGTATTGAGTTGTCCAGAGAGAAGCAATGACGTAGGTATTGAGTTGTCCAGAGAGAAGCAATGACGTAGGTATTGAGTTGTCCAGAGAGAAGCAATGACGTAGGTATTGAGTTGTCCAGAGAGAAATTTCGTATTTTTTGTCAAATTCCAACAAAAATAGTAGCATTTGCTCATGGATGCTGGTTTTCGGTATTTTCTGTATCTTTCGTGTAGAAAAACGATGATTATTTTCGATCATAATCCTTGATTTAGTCATCAATGGTAATCGGCCATCTTTAAGTGTAATTTCGCAATAACAGGTTTTTAAACTACATTTGACACATACAATTGCTTACTGCATCGTCACCATACACTGATTATTTGGGTTTTTTTTGGATCATGTAACATGTTTTTCCTTTGCAGCAGCAAAAGAGCATAAAGTATCGAAAAAACACCGTATTTTGTTATATCATTAAAATGACGCCAATTAACCGGTCAAACATTTTGGGTAAATAATGACAAAGAAATGTGTAAAATGTGACAAAGAAATACCTTTCATAATGGTAAACATTTAGTACAGTTGGAATAAAGTAAGCAAAGAAAATTTTGTACTATACTCAAGAAAATGTAGCATGGCCCCTGTGACGTTTGAAATGTCATGTCTCAAAGGAATGGGGTAAAATCGTTTTTTTTACAAATCGAATAGTTTTTTTCATAAATCGAAATATCGTTTTTCTCTAAACTGACGTTTTAATTCCTAATTTTCATTATACTGACTTTCTAATGTATTGTATGATTTGTATATATATTTAAATAGGCCAAAGCCCGCAATGAATTAATACTAATTACGAACATTTAATTTTATGTATAAAAAAATCAAAAATCCAATTATCGCATACCCCATCCCTAGCCAATGCAGACTAACGTAGTGACTTTTGACGAACGTCGTCAAATATTATTTGATTTTAACAAACTGACATATTTTTGCTAATTTGTAACAAGATGTATTAATTTGTCATTATTGTTAGTTTCATGTAATGTATTTACCTAAATAACTTGCTATTTATTAGAATTGAGGCTTATATTAAAGTTGATAAAATAATTAAAATTACTGAACTTCGTTACAAGGTTGTATTGGGGCAAATTTGTGAAACGTCACAGGGACTATGCTGCATTTTCTTTAATATAACGACATATATCCGAGAAATACGAAAGTTCCTTTCTGACAACGTATTGTTACACTCGCCTCAGATAATAGACATTCATTCAAATCGTCCATATTGAAAAGTGAGAGATTATATGAAAAAGAACCGTTAAATTCATTTGGTCCTTTCTCAATAATTTATTTACTTTTAATTTACAAAGAGAGAAGCAATAACTAATGATATACTCGTACCTACAGATATGCACGTAACATACCTACTGTGAACAAACACTTAGATTTTATCTACCGAATACCGGCAACGATGCTCAGTACTGTCTAATTGAAACGATAACATCGTAATTAAATACAGTAAGTCTTCCGCAGAGTGAGACAAAGTTAACGTCGCGCAAATGAATATGGCGTAATTAAAATTAAAATCTACACATTATGACGGAATGGATATAACTGTTGCAAATACTGAATAATAATTAAATCAGCATTCATTGAAGACAAAAGAAAAATAGAATTTTAATTTAAATATTCAAACAGTTTTATTTATTTTTATTAAGTGCTTGCTACGTTCAGTTTTGAAGTTGTTTTCAAAGATTTAAAACACTATTTTTATATTTTAAATATAAGACGTACGCAATGTGGGCTTAATCAATTACACACACACGCGATATACTTTTTTTTTATTTTAGCTTGCTGTTGGAAAATGGCCCTCAAAACGTCTCATTACCAACCGTTTTTACCGAAAATTGGAATAAATATTCGTACAGTAACATGTAATAAGTAGGTACTGGTAGTTTACAGCATTCATAAAACACCGAGGACTCTTAATGTTATTTTTTATTGACAATAATTGCAATCGTTTTTATAATAAATATATCCACTATTTTATTTTACCACTTTTCTCTTTTAAATTTAAAAATGTTACGTTCACTAAGTTGAAACTGCTAGCTATTATGGAATAAATAACATGGGATAGAGACAAACTATCATGACTGAGCATCGTGACTCCCATGATAGCCTCCGACGACTCCTTTCCATCCATTTCTGCACTCCACGACTCAAATAGCAGTTGTTAAGGTTAGTCTAGTTATATCTCTCACTTGGGCAGTCCAACGCATTGAAATGATTTCTCTTGTACGTCGCCCTGCCACATTTCCAATAACCACAAATCTCTCCAAACTGCTTCTTTGGTCACAACCAATGTGCCCAAAGAATCTGAGGACTCGTTGAAGACATATTATCGACAATCTGTCGATTCTCAGTTCTTAGATAATGGAGGCGTTAGTTTACCTTGCTGACCATGGAATTCGTAACATCCTTCAGCATCCTAAAAGACTTTTATGAACCGTATTTTTGCAGGCCTTTGTCATATGGAAGAATACTAAGGAGATTTCATCTCATAAAGCTCCGCGGTGCCGAGGATATAATCAACAATATGTTCAATACCTCTAAACTGCGCGTCAATGAGCCATTACATTGGTTCTGCAAGTTGACACATAATATAATATAACAGAGGTAGATTTCTCGCACGGTTGTATTATCGGGAACATAAAAAGTAAGGGCCTCTAGTATTGCGAGACTGTTCAAATTACATTCGCACAACTATATTCGCAATTATTGTTAACGCCATTTTAAACTTTTTTGAGAAAAATGTTTTGTATTAAATATTCTATTGTACAACCGGGATTCGAACAAACTGTCTAGTTATTCTTGCCGAGAAACTGCTGCGCCCAGCAAGAAGAGAGTATTATAAAAGAATCTGACTCGCAGAAAACTTATTAAATTTTCATAATCTTTTCGAGACAAGACATTTCAAATTGACTCATCGTTTTCTCGCTTATTGAAAATGATTTCTTCAAACAATAGTGACAAGTTGTGAATATCTGTTTGGAGTCTTGGTCCAGTGGCAGGATGCCTTATTTCTTCATCGGATTATTGCTGGCAGGATAGTTAGAGTTTGAAAAAATATGCGTTAAAATCATAAATAATTAACAGTGTATAGATTTTTTTATCTCCATCATCTTGTCCCTCATGTCTGAGGATGGCGGCAGTCGTCGATAACGCTTTTAATGGTCTCCTTCCATCTGGATCTGTCCTGGGTCGTTCGGAGAACATCCGATATTGAAGATTCCGTCGCAGTCTTCATCAAGTTACTCCAACTGGTTGGGCGTATTACTCGAAATCTAGTTCCTTCAACGGCTTTGATGACCACAAGTTTCTCCACGCTATTCGGTTCTGTTCTCATGATTTGGCGGAAATACTGCAGGACACGTCGCATACACAATGACGAGAGGCGAGCCTTTATTTTGAGCTCGGCTAAGATGGTTTTTTTTTATGTCACTTTTAATAATCATTGATTTTGATTTTTTTAATTGCAAATGTTTAAATTAATTTGTCAATATTTGCTTCGTTCTAGGTGTGATTCATCAAATTTTAAATTTTATACTAAAATATCTTTGAAAGTGGATGGAATTATAAAATATAGTTTTGAAGGCAGTTTCGAGTGAATCTTTGAACTCTGAATCCAAATACATCGATAGTTCGAATTTATTTTTTGCCATTATCAACTTTTGTAAATAAACAACTCGATTTGTTTTTTTGCCGATGCAAAAATATATAAAACTTAAAAAAATCCTGAATTGCCAATTGCTATTTTACATATCCAATTTTTATTATAGCTGATGCTTGAATTTATCTATATAGGTATAATTCTCAACAATACTCGTACAATATCTCACAATCTCCCAGTTTCTAAGTAAACCCAGTCTTCAAATTATCCGCCAGCCACTAAAGTTATCTGGCTCATCAGTATTACGAGTATACTCGTAGTAATTTTTTCATGTTTATTTTTTACTTGAAAAATACTCACTCAAGAAACTGAGTCACTTGACTATTTTGAACGAATATTTTATTTTCGCCATCAATTATGTCACACATATTTCCGAGTTGAAAAAATAGACCATTGTAATAAATGTTAATTAATAAATCAGTTGAAAAAGACAAAAATCCACAACAGTATTTTAGTAGCTACTTTGATGTATGGGAGTTAAATATGGATGTGAAAATATAGTGAAAGGAGCCAAATAATTCTGTAGAAATATGTACCTTTAGAAAAATATATGTATGACAGAAAACAAAATGACGTGATTAAGGATAAATGTGAACGTTAACGCTGATATATTAAGTAAGACAATGAAGTGTATTCTGGAATGGTTTTGGCGTGAAGAACAAATTAACAAAGAAAACCTAACATAACAAATATACAGTGCAAATGTGAGTGGAGTGTGGTATTAGAAGGCCAAGGAAAGTATGGTTGGATCAAGTGAATTATATTCTGAAAGAAGAAATTGTAAAAAGTCCGAAAAATCATATGATTTGTATGAGATAGTGTATGGATGTAGAAGAAGAGACAGATGTGTGTCATGATGAGAATGTCAGGCGCTTTATCCTCTCTATCTACTCCGACACGGAAACGTTGGGATGGTATGAATAAATCCGGTAACACACTTGTTTAGGTGTGAAACAGAGGTTGTGAAATTGATATTTTGAAAGATACAGATTATGAAAACATGAGCAACGCTACTTAAATAATGCACATTAATCTCTTGACCTGGGCATATGCGCTAGTTCAACCAAGATAACAAATACTACAAGTTTATTATATTCAGGTAGTATACTAAACTTCCTTAGAAATACGGCAATTCAATGTGTGCGTGTATTGAAAATGTGTTGCTGGCATTGTTGCTGAAGATAACAAGCTAAGTGACCCACTAAGTAAAGATTTTTCCATTAAATCAATTGCAAAATCTTCGAAATCGATTGTGAACAGTGGTTTTCTAGTGTTAACCTTGATCCATTTTTATTTTTTTCTAATTCAAAGGATAATTTTATTTCCCGCCGTTTATAGAGCAAACTCTCCTCAAGGGTGCTATAACTCGGGACTCAAAATTACTAAACAAATCACGTCTGGCAGCTATAACAGCACCCGATCGAATCATGTATAATACTTTCTTTATACACAGTATAACCTTGTGGGATCAACGCCACGCGACAATTTCCTCCAATCAACCAGAGAGATGTTTATGAGACCTTAAATGAAAACCAGACTGAAGACCTTTTTATTTAAAAAAAAAACTGGGTTCCCGTAGGAATCGAACCCTTAACCTCCTGGTCAGAAGACAGGCGTCTTACCAACAATGCCACGGAGGTCTTCAACTATGTTGATTGACAACTGAGTTAATATATGGAAGCGCAGCCTGTGCATTGATGAAAAGTGATAACTGCAGAATAAATGCGGTAGAAAAAAATACATTGCGTAAAATATCTGGTATAACTATGTTTGATATATACTAAACTAATTTATTTATCTGGAATGAATAGAAAGCGAGGAAGGAGTAGAAGGAGGAAAGACGATACTTGGAATTTTTTTAACTGAGATAAAATGTAAAAAAAATAGAAACAGGAGAGCATGTATGGCGAGATGTATGAATGTGGATTAGGCGATGGCTTTTTATATCGATGAAAAGGCGTGCATACCTTTCCGCCTTCCTCAAATGGGACATGACGTAATGGCGTGTGTCTATGCATGGACTCGTATATTGAAAATGTGAAAAAAAAAAAAAAAACATGAGATTTACGCCATGAAATTTTCCTCATAAGAGTATGTTTTTAATTCATTATCACACGCAAGATCTGGGTTACTTCAAGTTCAAGGCGATTTGAAATACCAAGAAAAATGTTCTACGAGTATTTTATATCCTTATACTAGTTAATTGTAAAAAAAATATAGCGATATGTTTACTTGTGTATCCGAGGAAGTCTTGGCATGAGAGAAATTGCTGATAAATTGCGAGAATGCCACCGTTCCCCGATATAAGCATGTTAAACGCAGACCAGTGCAGCTGGTGGGAAATGGGTTGTTTGAGATTAGTGTGTCAGGTCAGACTTCAACGAAGACATTAAACGATAGAAGCAGGTACAATTGTTTATTGATGTAAGCGTGAATCTTACATCAATTGAAAATTAATTTAAAAAAGACTTAATGACCCCTCGCTCTGTAGTTAGGAATAATGTTCAAAATAACTGATTATGGATTTATCTTAAACTAAACCAAAAAATATCTTCTGGAATTTGACTTTATAGATCAACGTAAATAAATATTAGGTTTATAATATGAACATAATATTTAAATATATATGCTGAAATTACATACATATGTTAAGGCATTCGAAAAGAAGATTAATTTTATAAAAAACTATGTAACATCTTCCTGATCGAGACACATTCCCACCAATAGAAGGTCGAAGCCAGCCGTGAGAACGTCATATGCTTTTTCACCCACACCCTTGTACACATTAATTGTAATATAAAAAAATGTAATAAATAAGCGGATGATACAATTGTAAACTTAATAAATATTTACAAAAGTTGTCAAAAATATCAACGCACACATACTATACACTCACAACTACGATTCACTGCCAGCGTAGAGAGAGAAAATAAAATAAGAACTAGTTGCAACCCGTGAAATATTCACGGAAGTAAAACAAATTCTATATTTATGAAAATATACATTCATAAGTGTATAATTTGTTTATATATACCATTTATACATCGTCCCCTTTTACACCGGTTCAAAAATTGTTAGCTAGGTATTTAAAATCCGTTCAGTTATCACGGACCCACCGAGATTCAAATTTCGAATTCCTATCTCGCTCTCTTGTATTCAAAATTCAATTCTCGTATTATTTCTTTGGCGACCACCATCGTATGGGTTTTGGCCTATTTATACTATGATTCGAATTTCGAAAGAAAAAAAAACAGAAATATAAACTACTAGACAATTTTTTTTCTGAAACTGAAAAACATGGTTCAATCGAGTAAAGATGACTTTCTTCAGGATTTCGGTTAACTTTTTATTGAGGCTGGTATTATGAAAGTGTCGAAAGATGTGAATCAAATTGCCTGATATCCAATATTGGAATGTCAAAAGTTATGATTTTTGAGACATAAGAGTGTACGTGAAATGAAAGTAAAAAAATTAAACATTAGAGAGTTAAGGAAATTTGGTAAATTGGAAACGTGTTCGCATCAAATGACTGCGAGATGTGCGATTTTGAAAATAGAAGGGCAGCAGGCAATATAATGAATGTTACGAGTATTTATACAATGCGTTAACCGAATAGGGCGTTTGAAGATAAGTGTAGCTGATAGCTCATAATGGTACCTTAGTCTCAACATTAGGATACGCAAACGAAACATGGATGTAGCAAAAATATAAATGCGGTAGATATGAGAGCCTTACAAATAACGTGTGGAAAAATAATGTATGAAAGAATAAAGAATGAGGACATTAGGAAATAATGAGAATTGAAAGATATAGTGTTTAAAGCTTTAGTAAGGAACATTGAAGAGGTTTGCCTTTTAGAAAAAATTAATAATAAAAAATTTACAAAAATATTCTGTGTGAGTGGTATAAAAAGTTTAAGGTCTATAAAATCATAATATGGTCAAATGTATATAATTTTAAAACAAGGGTGAAAAACTTTTGTAAAATGAGAATACGTATGACAAAGTGTATGAACGTGGCAGAAACGAAAAATTTGAACGAGGATAGAATAAAGTAGAGATTTGTTCTCTCTATTTTCCCCAACAGGGATATGGCGTAAAGGTGATGCTGATGATAATGTGCTAGTTTGACGCATCTCTGTTTAACAAATAAATAAAACAAATATTTGTAATAATTAAGAACGCAACGTTTACTGTGCACACGACAAATGAAAGGCAACAAACCCAGATCCATATAGATTGTGAATCCATTTAAATTACCTGTTTTTTTTTTCATTTATTACGTATTAATAAAATTTCTAGGCATGTTTAAATAAATAAATAGATAAAATTAATGATTTTCGTTAAATAAAAAGTAAACTTTTTTGTTTTGTAAATCAAATGATAAGATTGACCGTTCGACGAGAGTAGCTGAACAAGTAGTCAATGTAATCTAATAAGTCAGTTACTAGTAATAAGACAAAGGACATAGGCATTCAAAACTATTTGCACTATGATTCAGAATTCAAATAACATAACATCAGTGTTAAGATATTGAATACAAATTTCATTCCGACACGTGTTCAATAAAAATATATGTAGTTAAGCTATTTTTTGTTCATAATCATTTACACTTCGATAACTTTGTACTGCATGATACTAAAAAAATAACTCAATATAATTTATTTATTTCGAATTTGATACAGGTTTAATCTAATTAAATCTAATAAAATGCGAAGTACATGACAATAAATTAAATGAATAAAAGTTTAAATACAATATACCTATAATATAAGAACAGGAACAGTGATAATCATGCTTCCCAATAAAGTGCCTCAGTTATGCCTACCATGTTTATTAAGGAGCTCGATCCTCAATTTATCTACTAAGATATGGAAAACACCGATATAAAAAAAGTCTTTCAACAAGGTATTTTCATGTACGAGTGGTAACAGTTAAATAGATCAATGTTATCAAACTAATTTCACAATTTTCAAATACGAACAAAAAAAAACATATTTTAGGATGATTTGCGAATGATAAAGAATTTACATATTTTTTTAATTGCATTCATTGATCGTGAAAAATAATTACTTATTTTATCATGGCTAAAATTAAATAATCACCATACTATCGAAACGTTTTACCGAAGATAATATTTGATTAGATTTACTTTCAAGAAAAAAACAAGTTATTTTAATAAGCATCAAAAACTTGTTTAAGTATGTAATTTTTCTGTTATATTTTATTTTATTAATCTTTGCCGACGATGATATCACCAGGTAGATAACACACCCGTATCACATTTATAATTGATCTTCTTTGAGCAGTCGTTTTATTCTTTAACAGAAAACTCAAAATCATGGAATCGAGAATTGACGATAAATGATCCATGACTGAATTCAACGATAACAAATTCTACAGGAGATCACATCCACAATATGCTTAGAAAAAAATAATTGAATGGCTTCCAAGCTATTGCTGACAAAATATTCGAGAATGTGGAAAGGATAGACAACATTTGTTTCATATAGATGGCAACACATTGATGAACTGCTGGTTTTTAAAATGTAGGATAGCTACGAAGAAACATTAAAAAAACAAATTTAACAAAAACAGAACAAAAAGTCGGATTCAAACTGGAGAAGAGGATACTCGTACACTGCATTATTTAAATTGGATGCACAAAGAGTGGTCCACTTTTTTTCAACAACCAGCCATCTTACCATATATGTATTACACTTCCAAATTCATAAGCAAGTGCTCAACAGTACATATCCAATATTGTTTCTCTATTCATAAATATAATATCAAGGATCTACTCGTATTAAGCTGTTAATCCCAAGTTATTATTAAGTATTGATTTATATGATCGCGTATTAGACTTCTGAATAGTTAAAAAGCTTACGGTGTATATGTCTTTAAAATATTTCTTAGGTGGATACATTTAAAGCTTGGTAACTAACCGGTACTGCTGAAAAATGCACACTTAAGTGTAAATATTGAACAGTTCTTGACCGCCTACTCCGTGAACATGACCGATCCACGCTTATCAACAAGCTATTAACACTTCAAGGTTAGTGTACTATGGAACTTATATTCCGCATTACAACCACGTCAAAAAGGAATAGATTCTTCAACCCATATATCGACTTCAATACATCTTATCGATCATAATCCAATGGTATATGGTACAATACATGATCTGCAAAATACTTAAATTAAGCCTTATAATAAACCTAATATCGGAATTAAAACGTACTTTATTGAGATTTTCATTATCTATATGAAAAAGTGGATTGTAATCCAATCGAATGCTTTCTTATACTTGTAGTATTTTTTATTTTTTTTCTTCGTTTTAAGGTATAACATGTATAATAATAATAATAACAAATTCAATAACACTGGCAGAAATCAAGAAACTTGACGGCTGTACGTAGAACTTAGGTTAACTTGCATGGCTATTGAAGAGGCGTTTGAGCATACTCGTAAAACATTATCTTCTTTGGCGAACTCCGTGGTTTAGTTGGTAAGATTTTTGTCTTCCATCCGAAATTTTCGTTTCCCGATGGTACCCAAAAGCATAAAAAGGATTGCAATCTGGTATAAGAGCTCGTCTAGTAAGAATACTCGTACGCACTAAATGTGTGCGAGTTTTTAACAAGAAAAAATGTTAATTGATCATTTTACCCTCGAATAATAAGCGGAAAAAATACCCGTGTTATTCAAGAGGGGTAGCATAGAGCGGGGCTCGAACCGTCGACGTTCAGCATATTACCACGCGACCATGTGTATATGTACAGATATATAGCCAACACGGACGATGACAAACTGCGAGTGACGAGAACTGTGAGTACAATAACGAAGGATGCCTACTTAACCCAAAGGCTCTATCATTGGGACTGAAAGCAATATTGTCTCCCACTTTCAATATGTCCGCATGATCAATT
The DNA here is from genome assembly GCA_949825065.1 of Odontocerum albicorne. Classification (NCBI taxonomy): domain Eukaryota; kingdom Metazoa; phylum Arthropoda; class Insecta; order Trichoptera; family Odontoceridae; genus Odontocerum; species Odontocerum albicorne. Next base: position 16,198,104 of record OX463840.1, read on the forward strand.
TGAATATGCTATGAAATGCCATATGACTGAATTAATTATTTTCTTAGTGGCATTCACTTTTCAAGTGTTCTACATCGATAAATATTAGTTATATTTTTATTAGATTCCGTGCTAATCACACTATTTGTTTAAGTACATTTTAGTTTACGTCAATACCAATACTTTAGCTGTTAAGCATGTAAATTGCTTATCAACGCGTTCAATTCAATTCGCAGCGAATTTGCAACCGAGTTAGTTTTTATTTTCAGGAATTATTTCTTCTACATATGTTAAATTATTTTTTTAATTTAAAAAAATAATGACATGAATTTATCCGATAAAAGCGTTTAACAGAAGATTATCCCTCTATTATCGAATAGCCATTAGAACCGCAGGATTGATTTATCAAGATTGTATGTCTGTAAAAGTGCAAGCTTATGTAAAAACACAAAGCACACACAAGTATCATCCATCCTTAGGATGAACTGATAATCTTCCGCAATAGCTATGATAATTTTTGTGTGAATTTTATCCATATTTACTTTATTATTAATAACAATAAAATGAACATTTATATAGCGCCAATGGCGCTCCTACTCTTACCCGGGATTCAATCCCACTATTATTGATAGATTAAAGATATTACAAAAATAAACTTCAATCAGTTGAGTGTAAGAGTAGGAAGGTGGCAACTCCGGCCATTAGATTGGGTAATTACCCCTTAGATATGATAAACTACATATAAAAAACAATATGACTCATTAAAAAGTCAAAACAATAATTTAATGGATCCGAAGTCGAACTTAGAAACATAAGATATCATCACGCCATGTCCCTTGCGGGGTAGGCAGAGAAAAAAGGTTTCTAAACTTACTTAACCTTCTTTCAAAATCTGGTCTGCTTGATCCAGTCATGTTTTCAGCCATAAATAAAATAAAATAAGTTGAGTGTAAGAATAGGAAGGTAATAAGTATGATCATTTTGTTGGGTACTTCCCCGCATCTGCATATGTTGAAAATATTTATTAAATATAATAAATCGTACGATATATTTCCATTTTCTATCTACGTTTCGTACAAACTATACGAATGGTAAATATTTGTTAAATAACAAAAAAATTAATGTAAAAAACGTCGCTAAAATTAAAACTAAACACGAGGCTGAACATTATATTATTGAATTGCATGCTTGTCTCATCTGTTTCATACTGAAATGACAGTTTGGCATTTACACAGTTGCGATGTTTATTTTGGAAAGTGATTTTTTACACATACAAGAACGACAAGATTTTTACAATGTTTGCTCATGTTAACATCACTAGATAAAAATAAGTTAAATTCAAAAAAATATTTCGAATTTTTCTTATTATCGTTTCAAAGTGATATCCGTCTAGAATTTTACCACCTTGCCAGCAATGGGTGTTCTACGAATCAAATTCTCCTTGGTGCAAGATTCTGCAATCCTCGGGTACTGCAGCAAACATTGCATGAACTGCTTTTTATAGCAGACACAGAGAGTTGATACATCAATTAATATTCGACATTTTACTGTCTTATTCTTAGCTATCCCAGTTCCTGTTTAGTTGAAAACCATGCCAAGCTATAAAAGCAAAGACGAAGAAATTGCATTAACATTTGAAAAGGAAGACTAGCACAAGAACACCACTCATGATGAATCATGCAAGACCTAAGCCACTCGATTACCGAAAAACTTTTGAAATGATAGGACTTTTGGGATTCTACGTCTCAAAATGGAATCTAGCCCGAAGCGGAAACAGTCCAATGAACCTTAAAAAGTTACAAATAAATTAAAGTAGATTTTTTTCTCTTATACGATTATTCGATACATTGTTATTAAACTTTTTACTCTTATCAAGAATTTCAGGAATATATTGCCAGTAATGAAATAAAAAATGTAAAGTAAAAACAAATCTTTGAATTATATAACTGAAAAAAATCATAATCTGTTTTTTTAAATACTATCAATTTATTTCAGAAGAAAAGTTGAATAGATGATTAAAAAAACGTCCATTAATTATTTTTATTTATTTTTAATAAGCACTCTATCGCCTACCAGGCGTAATCCCATCCTAAGGAAGTTATGATAATTTTAATCTAGCGGGTTTATTGCAAAGATGGCGAACCATTTCAAACAACCAAAAAGGTGTTTAAAACAGATTGAAACCCATTTAAAAAAATCTGGGTACCAACACCAATCGAAACCGCAACATCCGAGCTGGGAGACAGTATCTAACCAACTAAGTCACGGTGGCCGCCTACATTTATAGAACAGTTATAAGATAAAAATCCCAAAAATTAAGGAGTTAAAATGAATCCGAATTGATTGAAAAACAAAACTGGATCTTTTTTAAAAATCTGGATTTCTATCAGAATCGAACCCGCAACCCCTAGGTTGAGATACTGTTTCAAAAAAAAATTATACAATTACTATGGTGAACAATTGGTATTATTAAAAAAAGAAAATAAGACAACCCATTTTCAGTTGCCTATGAATTTTGATGAATAAACCATTTTACTGTAAAATTATAACTCTGAAACACTAACTTATGTAAATGTAAAATGAATCACACTGCTGGTATTTAAGTAAACCATTATTTTGTTAGGGCACACGAAAAAGGAATTTAAATGTGATTTTGAACTGTATTCATTACATTTCGTTGTTCATACAAATGACGTAATATTTTCGATCAAAATAACATGATTTCACTATATAAATAAACCTAGATTTAGTAAGATTATTTGAATATTTTTTGCATTAACTAATTGATAAAGCGAACTTCAAAAATATTTGCATACATAAAACATCACGCCATGTTGCTTTTGGTATTATGTATCCATGCACATAGCTCTATCATCACCATCATCCATACATCTTGTTACATATGCTCTCGTGTTTCCCATAGCTCTTACCTTTCCCTTAAAAGTTTAAATTTCTACAGCTATATCTTTCCACTCTTTTCTCGGACTACCCCTTACTCCACCTCCATTCATTTCAGACAAATATATTAGTTTCGCAAATCATTATCTTTCAGAATTCTACTTGTAACATCCATATCTAAGACACAGTTAACCTTTATCCGGTTCAAATATTGTTATACCAGATAATCTTAATAAGATACACATTTCTGTCGCATTTATTCTGCACTGATCACTCCCTTTCAATGCTCAGGCTTTGCTTCTATAGATCAAGATTGGCACTGCCACATCACTGTGCATAATATTTACCGAAGATCGTGTAATTTATTTATTCAAACAAACACCGGCAACAACACGCCTTTCAATGTATTTCTCTATCTTGCCACCTCTCGTATATACGCTACCCAAATAGCGAAATCCCTTACTTGTTCTGATCAATAATTGTTCACACAAAAACCCGTACATTGCAATTACCCATAGACGAAACCTTTTCAATCAATATTTAGATAAGTTAATTTTTCCTAGTTGAAATATGTTCAATGAATTATTCTGTATAAAAAAATTTGAATGTTTTAAAAAAAATAGCAATAGTGTAAAAAATATGCAATTTCTTCGCCATTATTTTAATAAAAATAAACCAGATTGTCAAGAAATAATTTCTTTGAAAGAATAACACTTTTACAAATACACGGTGGCACAAATGAGATCCGATTGGTTTTGTTTGTAATCTTTGAAAATAGTTTATTCATTCGTGCGGTACCCCTCAACATATCAAGATTTAGAATGCGGACATGTTAAAGAGCTTGGCTAGGAGATAATATTGTCTCAAATTCCAGTGATCGAATACTTCTGGTTGAGAGCAAGCAATTAACTCACAGTTCGCTATCTCACGTGATTAAAACACTGTGATTGGACGTGGACAGGCAACAGTACTCGCACACATTTAGTGTATGCGAGTATTGTTAACATACTAACTCTTTTAAAAACTAGTATCATCACCATCGTGACTTGAAGACGAAACCCCCGGGTGAAAGACCAGTGTCTTACCGACTAGACCACGAAGGTCATCGAGAAAATAATTTTAAGCACATCTTTATTTTGTATTTTTTTATTTTTTAATGCCAATTAAAAAAACGGTATTGGCTTGGCTTAATGGCTGCCTCGAGGCGCTGTGCAGAGCTGAGCTCATTTTATTGCATTTTTAACATTTCAGTCGATAGATTTTCGATTTATTGGGATTGGTGTCCTTGAGCCATTCTACAGTTCATGGTTTTGATTAACGCACACTTTGCCGTTTGAATAACCTTACAAAAACAATTTTGGTGCTTTTATTGACATTCGTATGATCTTATTGACTAGGTCATGTTAACAAAACTTGATTATTAACTTTATCAAAATAGTCATAATACGTAACGACAAAACACCGTACAATGCAAACCTGCACCGATCAAGGCATAATTACGATGTGATTATACGTTCCAATCATATTGTAATACGCGTCAGCATGCACAAATATTAAGCGGTTTGCTTACTCAATTTAATGCACATAGATGTTTTGCACACACTTGCGAATGAATAAATAAAAAAAGATAAAAACAAACTGAAGAAAGGCTGTAAGTACCAAATAGTTTTTATTGTCAAATAAACAGTGTTCATTACAGTAAAGACAAAGTTTGAAGTAACTTTTGTTTCGAAAAATTTCAACGTAGTTTGCAAAGATATTTTTTCTTTTCTCCGCATACACGTATTTAAAGCATAACATCAAATATAGTATAATTCTGTAGCACCCGCGTAACTGTAATGTCTCGTTCAATATTTGGGATCCGCATTTAAAATAAAATCACAATAATCATCTACTTTTGCTATTAACGTTGAAAGCTCAGCAAATGTAAACTCTTTCTTAGGCGTAACAATTAAATTTTCTCGGTTTTCTTTGAGAACACATTTTAAAAGACGGTCATTATCGTTGCTAGACTTAGTAGTCGAGGATACCCTCAACTTTCATACATCAAATCGGTTAGAAAGCGAAGTGCCGTGGAATTTGTTTTAAGTGAATGAGTCGTATTCCAGCAGTCTCCGTTTTTTTCTCTTATTTTTTAAATCATATGTATCTTTATAACCCTGAATACTAGGCGGAAAAAATGCCTGTATCATTAGAGGTGAGAAGCACAACGCGGGGGTGACGGCGACCTTCCGCACAGAAGTCGTTACCGCGCAGCCATACACCTCTATTTGAACAAAAAAAGGTAGGCACTGTCATCGGAGGCAATCCAAAGTCAATACGCAATACAATAAAAAAAAATCGTGTTTTTTTATTTATAAACCGTATTACATTAATATCTGCACTGCTCAAAATCGTACTATGCAAGGGATTGATGTAGTCACAATTTCCATACGCTCTCGAAGTATGTACTCGTACTTATTTTCGATAATTTCGCACTGTTCAGCAACATAAATGTCACCAAAATAATAACAGATGACGTTTAAAAAATGGCGGCCACTTTTTTTTTCGCGACATTTACTCCATCATGAAGACTCGAATGTGTAAAAATGTCAAACGAATATTTCCGGACCTATAAAAATGTCAAATACGGTCGTTCACATTCGTAGCATAATATTGAAATTTATCAAAAACTGTTTTATTCTAATACTCGTATGTTGTCTGGAAACTAGTTTCGTATTTATTTATCATGTCGTTAGGACAAAAATGTCGTTACTAACTTCATTCCAGACGTGCTGAATGTATATAATGATAAATGGTAATAGTTCAGCTTATTTTTCGGTCAGTAACCAAATTGCTTGAACAATCTTTTTGGCATCATTCTGAAGATGGAACAAAATAAGCTTCCGAACGGAAGTCCAGTCCGTTACCGCGCGGCAATGCACCTCAATTGTTAACCTCAATCCAAACATGTTAAATGCATATAATTATGAAAGGTTATAATTTTGCGCATTGTCCACTATTGCTTGAGTAATAGTCTTTTGGCGTTATTTTGAAGATAAAAATGTAGATGGAAAGCAAATGATTTTTTCTTCGGTGTTTGATGCTCTTTACTACGGCAAAGAAAAAATACGACACAAACCAAAAAACTATACGTACAGTGTATATGTCTCAAATGTGGTTTAAAAAATCCGTAATGATAATACTACACTCGAGGATGGTGTCCGATCTGTAACGCTGAACACCATACTGATGACGACCAAATCAAGGTTTTTCCCAAAAATAACCAGCGTTCTACGACACAAGAGATTATTGAGATACTAAAAATATCAAAAACCATCGTCAACGAGAATTTAGTGCATTTTTAGCGTTTTAACTTAACCTAAAAATACGAAATTACTTTTCAGAAATTATTTATGTAATATATTAAACTACCTACTTTTTCTCCCGACAGTAATTTAAGTAATTATTTAAATTACTCTGAATGATCTCTTACTAATACTTACTAATAAGATTTTAAATGTAACAGAAAGAAAAAAAAATAAAGCAATTAAGTAACACGCAGGCAAGTACTCGTACGTGTACTCGTAATGTTCACTTGGTATAACAATGGATAATGAATACGGTGCTTTCTGCTGATCTTTGACTTAAGAAGGCCAAGTTGATAATTTTCGATATTCCCATGTTCAACTTACGTGTAATTGTCGACATCTCCGGTTTGCATGTATAAATTAATATTTTTTTTCAGGGTGACCATTTTTTCAAAATAGTAACCAAATCTCGAAGTGTACATATACACACCATTAAGCCGTTTCCCTGTCAGAGTAGGCAGAGACGAGAGTGCCAGACTTTCCTATCGCGAAACACATATTTCGCCTTCTCTACATCGTGCGACAGAGACGACCCTATACAAAGCGACATTCTCTTTCTTAAGCCCGATGTGTATTACTTACCGCCGGGTACTGTACCTTTTCTTACAGTCCCTACGATTTCTCTGCGTTTTTTTACGTTTCCTTAATTTAAAGATTTATACATATGTGTATGTGTTATTTGTTTCATTTTAATTTTATTCAGCCATATTTTCCTTATAAGTCTTCCTCTACTCACATCTTTACTGTACATTTGTTTTATTAGTAATTCCTAATTAATTTGTTCTAGAACACTCTTCTTCACCCTACTTAACTAACACCTAGTATTTAGTTTACATTCTTGTATATTCATTTAATTCCACATTATGTCAGATATTCTTAACCAAAGTTTTATTTTCAATGCACGTCACGTTTTTATTCAGATTTTAAGTTAAAATTCCAATGTATTTTTAAATAATAACAAGTTTAACGTGTAAAAGTTGTTTCCACCCAAAACTTTTTGAAACAAAAAAGAAAACGGCATGAACTATAACATTTTACGATTGATTTCGTATAAAAATTATTATTGTACAGTAGTTATCCCTTATTCACGATTTCATTTTCTGCAGTTTTAATATCCACGTTCGATATCGGTTTGAAAATATTAACTAGGAAATTCCAACGTATCTTCAGAACTTTATCCGTAGCGTAACGTTTCATTACAATGTTTACGTCGTTCAAATCACTTCTTATGTCATTCCATCACATGTAGAATCAGGGTGAGTACAGTAAAATAAGATATTTGAGGAAAAGAAATATCCCACATTTACGAGTATACAACTTTAATTACATTATATTATTATAATTCTTCAATTTTATTATTAAGCTTTATAGACAATATCTTAGTCTCTAATCAATAGTCTGACGCCAACAATCAACACTAAGGCTTAACAATTTGTTTATTGAAAATATAAGTATTTAAAATTCAATTTCGTACAAATTTGTTGTAGCTTCCGTAAGGAAAGGAGTCACTAGATATAATCACTTAACTTTAAAGTGTGGTACCTATGAGATGTGCCAATGAATACAACTTAAATTAGTATTTAGGCCAGACCATGAATCCGGGACTTACTGTTCCTAATTTATAAATTAAACTTAATCATAGATACATACACATATGTTTGGATAAAATCTAGATTAAATAGGGTTCGATATTATCCGTGGTTTCAGGCACGGACTGATGATCTTGGAACGTATCCCACGCTGTTATTCGTGGTGCAGCAGACCCCCATTATGAGGGTCTGCGTACTTGTAATAATCGTCATGAAATTATTCCGACATCATCATTATTGACATGCATACATACACATACAGTATACATTCGTGTCTTAAGTGTAAAATAATTTTCGCAATTAAAATTTAATTTAAATACATTTTTCTTATTATTGACGTTGTTCCTGAGAACCGAATGACGACTTCCATGGACTAATTGAAAAGACGCCCGTGTTTTGATCTGGACGTTTTGGGCTTGATTCCCGTCGGCACTTAGATTTTTTTTTAAGTGTTATTTGAAGAATTTTCCACATGGCAATAATTACGCCATGTTATAAATTAAACTTAATTTATTAATGCACACAGTGAAAAAGTGACCTATGTGGCCTAGTTGGTAACACGCTTGTCTCCCAGCCCGGAGGTTGCGGGTTCGATTCCCGCTGGAACCAAGGATTAATAAAAATGGATCCCAGTCTTGTTTTCACTTAAGGCCTCTTTAACATGTTTCTGGTTGATTGAAAGATATTGCCACATGGCAATAAGCCCGCCAGGTTGTACTGTATACAACAAAAGTGTTATACATATACAAAGTTTACAGGCAACGTTGTGATGAGACTAAAACGTATCTAGAGTTATATTTTGGGAATCCAAAGAAGGAATGTGCCCAAGAGCTATTCAAGACCAAAGTTAGTGGATGCAAATTCCGGAGAAAATCATGACCTACATTTTGAGATGATGATACTCCGATGACCTTCGTGACCTCTTTGGTAGACGTCTCTCTTTTGACCCAGGTATTGCAGTTTCGATTCCCGTTGTTAACCTTTTTTTCAAACAGGGTTGCAGTCTGGTTTTCACATAAAGCATATTTAATATTTTTCTGGTTGGTTGGAAGATTTTACCGCATAGTAATAAGCCCGTTTGGTTATTTATATAAAAGAGTAATATAATAGAATGATAATAATGATGTGTTTTTGCCAAAGGATGAAAAGAAGAAACTTTTAAGCCCTGCATGCTATATACGAGTATTTTATATCATTTTCTACGGCCATTAGATAAGGTATTTCCCCGCGTCTGCATAATATTTACAGAACAACCTGGCGAGCTTATTGCCATATGGAAATAACTTTCAACCAATCAGAAAAATATCAAAAAGGCGTAAGTGAAAACCAAACCTTTTTTTAAAATCTGGGTCCCAACGAGAATCGAACCCGCAACTTCGATTGGGACACAAGTGTCTTACCAACTAGGCCTCAAAGGTCGAATATTTGGTAAGGAAACCACACAAAACTTATAAATATAAGACGAACTACAAAGGAATTTTTGTATATCATCCTATATGTGCTAGTAAAACACTTGGCTTTAGTGTATCATCCTAACATACATGTGGTAGTAACCATTTGGCTTTAGGATGAGTGCAGTGTATGTGTGAGTTGTTCATATACTCGTATTATATAATCATAAATTTTGATAATCTCACCTCCTCCCAAAAATGATTTTCTTCAAATGTTTCTTAAAGCGCGCGCCATCCATATCTCGAACAGGGCCAGTAACGGCAAAGCCTTTATTGCATAGGGTCTTTCAAATTGAGCAGTTTTTTAATTCTTGGATAAAACACAGATGGCGTCGCGAACTTGCCTGGGTATTGTGACATTTGAGAAGTGTAATATATGGCATTTATAAAAATAGAGTCGTATACAATATAACAACGCGTCCAAATTGAGAATTATTATATCTATTGTAATCTCCGGAAACTGTGATGTTAATTGACCACCAAGATCATGTGATCTGACACCGTTGGACTATTTTATCTGGGGTTACGTGAAAATTCATGTCTATCAGAATGACCCCCAATCAATTCCTGGGCTGAAGGACGAAATTGTTCGCGTCATTGGCGAGTTAGAACCGCAATTATGCCAAAATGTCATCGAAAATGTTGACAAAAGAATGGACATCTGTGGAGCTGCAAGAGGTGGACATTTGGCGGATATTGTTTATTTTGTTTAAATGTCATACATTATACTTCAATGACCAATAAAAAGTTTTTTGAAATCAAAGCAAATTAAGTGTTTTATTCAATTTAAAAAAAAAATTTAAAAAAACACTCAATTTGAAAGACCCTATTGAATCGGAATCGTTTCGGAACCCCACCCTATTGAATCGGAATCGGAATCATTTCGGACCCCCGCCCTATTGAATCGGAATCGTTTCGGAACCCCGCCTTATTGAATCGGAATCGTTTCAAAACCCCGCCCTATTGAATCGGAATCGTTTCGGAACCCCACCCTATTGAATCGGAATCGTTTCGGACCCCCGCCCTATTGAATCGGAATCGTTTCGGAACCCCGCCCTATTGAATCGGAATCGTTTCGGAACCCCGCCCTATTGAATTGGAATCGTTTCGGTATAATCGATTTGTTCGATGAAGACGAAATAAATCTCAAACTTCTCCTCTACAAAAAAACATCTCTCGAACAAATATTCAAAAGATACAATAGAGACTTCTCATTAAGAGACATGAAACTCGAAGTTGCGAAATAAAAACAAGAAATTAAACAGTATTACATATTGTATAATGCAATAAAAATGCTGTTTTTTAACAAGAATATGGCAGAGTTTATTGGAAATGTATATTTTAAAGCTAATTTAAACACAATCTCTATTTTAGATGCAACAGTAAACGTAATTTGAAAATCTAATTGTGCACGTCGATTACGAAATTGAATTAACGCAAAATATTTTATTGCGAGTAAAGAAATTTTTTACAATAACTTCATTTAGATACAGTAAATTTTTTTTTTAACCGGAAATTGCTTTTCATGGTGAAATTGCAAGGAGTATAGAAGTTTTTATTAAAAAAAAAATTTTTTTGTCGTTTAATAACACTAAAAAAAGCATTGAAATAATGATTAATTGATGAATAACAATTATTTTCAAATTAACCACTTTTGTCGTAGGTATATGGTACCTACAACAAAAGTTTAATACGATACAAAAGTTAATAAACATATTATCAGGTTGTACCTGATAATATTTTAATAACTATTTTAACAAAATTTGTTTACTTTATACATTCCTATACTTTATTATAAAGAGTATAAAAATTAACTGTAATATATTTATTTACATATGGAGTAATGAAGTGGGGGTGTGACAAATAAAAAAAAAGTTGTACAGAATTTATAATAATTGTTACAATGGAAAATTTAAAAATAAGAAGACTATTTAAAAGAGGAAATTTTGACAAATTAAAAGACAAGTTCCAAGTGGTTTTACATTGGGTTGATCTACTTACGAAAGCCGTGTCAATTTGAAAGCCCGGATGAGGCTGTAACAATCTAAAGCTTGGAACACAAGTGCAACGGATAAGCAGGCGAATACGTCGTCGGCTTCAGCCGCGTGATGAATTGACAACTTCATGTTGAGGCCAGCTCCGATCCCTGGTGCAGGCCCTTGTTAGACATTGGCATCGCGGCGGCGAGCTCTATGACGACGATGCCGTCCATCCAATATGCCAGAAAGATAGGCAAGAGTCCTCATCTTGAGTCTGTGTCGCAGGTAGGTGAGAAATGTATATCTCTATAAGCAGAGCAGAGTCCCGTCAAAGTAAATTAGAGCTTCTCCATCCTCCTCAAACACCGTGTTTCACCCCCACCATCGAAGTATGGTGGCAACCAAATCGTTTCTTTGTTGCTGCCATTTCATTGACCGAATTCACAATAAAACATTCCATATTAACCACTCGCTTAAACGTAGAGATTTTTTAGGAATATTGCTTGCGATTCCGACCAAAGGCCAACAAACCTTTTTTAAACAATCGTCCTTTTAAAACATTTTTAAAGTGGCTAGAGGATAGTCTGTTAGTGAATTATTCGTAAAAAGAATTGTTTGTAGTGGGATATAAGTTAGTTATATGAAAATAAAATCGTCCTGTTTGAGTCATCATTGACAGCGACTAAGTTACAAGTGAAAATCTGACTGGAACCTTTTCTTATAAGTTGGGTTTCAGCGAGAATTTAACTTGTAACGCCAGGGTTAAAAGTGAGATATTTTACCAACTAAAACATGGAGGTCGTCTCAATGTAATTATGTATGAGTGAAAAAATTAGGGTAGAAAGAAATGGTAGACCGAGGAAAGAATAAAATAAATTCTGGAAGATAAAAAGGTTAAAGGAACCGATTAATAATAAAATAACGGTTTATATTGCACCATTTAGAGAGCAAACTCCCCTCGTCGGCGCTCTTGAGGAGAGTTTGCTCTCTTAACGGTGCTTTCTAAAGATAAGAACATATATGCCGGGATTTATGAATGTAGACGAGGATATGTATGCGGATAGGAAGTTGTGAAGATCTGTTTTATCTGCTGCTGCCCCAAAAAAAGGCGTGCTTGATAAGTTTTTGGCATAGTTTAAACAATTTTATTTTTTAAATACAATTATTATTGAGAGGATATCATATTATATGTTTTATCCCACACCCTTGTACTCGTATATGAAGATAAAGAAAAAAACAGAAAATTAATAAATGCCAGATAAAATAAAAAAGCAAACCCACAAATACCACATCAGATTAACTGTCAGCGAAAAAAGATAAAATCTGATAGGAATCCAAATTTTATCAAAATAAAATCTCAAATAATAATTCATTATAAACTGTTTTCTCATATAAAATGAGAAAGCTGTTTATAATGAGTGAAAATGATTGATTCTTCTAATATTTATAACATTATCACTCAATTATTTGTTTCACATATCACTCTCACTCACTTTATACTGCTTTGTAAGTAAATGAAATTGGGTTGTTAATAGTTTATGTAATGTTTTCTGTTAATAAAGTATATACTATGTTCAGAGTTTCGTTTCATTCAAATTCCATATTATTAAATATTTTTTGCTTTTATTAAGGAAACGGATTTAACTCATCATTTTGTTAAAAATAACCATTAAGTGCATGTTTTTTATTGGTTCTGCAAGAAAAAAAACGAATTTATATATTATAAATCTATTATTAAGAATCAAAATGGATGCAAAAAGAGCTGCAAATGATAAAAGAAAGAGACGATCGCGTCAATCACAACAAGCAAGCGACAATCTAAAGAAGCAGCAATAATACTATAACATAAAACAGCACAAAGACAGTGTCATGTTGAAAAAAAAATTGTCATTATTAACGGATAATTACTAGTACAATAAATAAAATTTTATGACCCATTTGAGGTGTTTCAAAATTTTTTTTTTTTTTTAGACCTAAAATCAATACATAAACACCTGATATACCAAAAATATCAAACTCTTAGTCTACCTGATAAGATATATTAGGATAAATTAAAAAAACAATAATATACCTATATATTAAACAATTTCATAAGACTGTTTTTACCATCAAATACAGTTTTTATTGCATGCATATTAAACAAGTTTCTTTCATGTTTCCAATAAACTAAAAAAAACATTATTTTTTTGATTGGATGTTTTATGCTTATGAGTCAGTGAAAATCAAATTTGGTTAACTCTGTTCTCCAACAGGTGCTAATTAAAACTATATACTCGTATTTTAAACTAGTTTATGTGAATTATTTAAGGAAACTTTATTTTACTATTGTGTATTCCATGTACGGTTGTATGTACTGATGTCTCTATCCAGATGAAGGTCCAGATTGAAGAGAGACTATCCTTTATAGGAATAGGACGCATAAATCTGTTTTTTCGGTCCTTTATAGGAATAGGACGCAGTCAGGAAAAGCTTATAGCGGTGGGTACCAGATTGTATTGACGAACCCTTTCCAGATGGAGTAATCTCCCAAAACGCCATACCATCATTTTCTTAAAGAACGCTTGAATGATGGCTCAAGATCACTCCGGATAGTGAAACAAGAATGTTATTCCATCAAGATCACCATCCTCAAACGCGAGGGGAAGATGAGAAAGAAGAAGAAATATTTTACTAACTTTTCTATGTATGTAACTACATACCATGGAAAAATATATTTCGCGGTTTGATAGCTGAAGGAGTTGGCCATGTTTGATTTAGACTGACTCAATATATCAATACAAATAATTTTATTTGATCAACAGAATCATAGGTCAATTAGGAGACATTTCAAAGGTATTTCATATTATCAAAGTATATATTTTAATTAATGAATAGAAGTTGAATTATTTTGAGCACTTTCTGCTCAATAATAATAAATTCTAATCACTTGGTACCGGCACAATAATAAAAAGGTCAAAATATGTTAGATATTGTATAACGAGTAGAAGTGGAATTATTTTGAGCACTTTCTGCTCACTAATAATAAATTTTAATCACTTGGTACCGGCACAATATTAAAAAGGTCAAAATATGTTAGATATTGTATAACGAGTAGAAGTGGAATTATTTTGAGCATTTTCTGCTCACTAATAATAAATTCTAATTACTTGGTACCGGCACAATAATAATACCAATTAACTTTGCTCGAAAAGTAAACGAAAAACAAAATACTTCATTGATAAGCTTATGTTAATTAGAAAATAAGATAAAAACTACACATGAATAGCAAATTTATGGAATTCTACGTAGATATTGTATTGTATTGTATTACGCTTTCGTTGTATACAGTACAATCTGGCGGGCTTATTTCCAAGTGGCAATATCTTCCAACCAATTAGAAAGACGTTAAAGAGGCCTTAACCAGACGGAGATCCTTTAAAAAAAATCTGGGTTCCAACGGGAATCGAACCCGCAACAACCTTTTCGAATCTTCCTGAAAATCAATAAAATGGACACCTCGTTATTCCGTGGTTCATGATATACAATTTTCATAGCAGCCATGTCCAAATCTTACTTTATTGATGCATCACCATTCTCGTCTTGAAAGACATATTCCCGGAGGAATTTATCCATCTAAACAACCCTCAATTCCACTCGACACCGTCGCTCTTGCATTTTTTTCTTCAGTTGTAGGTCCCCAATATTTGTTTGACATCCGATCCAGAATGGCTATCACAAAACCAATGAAGTTGAGGGAGGATTAGTAACTTTGTATGCTTCCTTTTTAGTCATTTATATCTATATGAGCACTGCTCACCAAGACCAAGAACTTGAACTCGTCATTCCGGTAACAATTTGTATCGCTCCATTTAGTAATTTATGTCTATATGAGCACTGCTCACCAAGACCAAGAACTTGAAATCGTCATTCCGGTAACAATTTGTATCGCTCCATTTAGCAAGGAATCGAGGCGCCATGTATACACACTTTTATGCCAAACAGGTGCACAATATTCAGTTTTTGAGTTAACCAACGCTAGGACAGTATTATGGAGTGTTTATGTACAAAATTCTCAGGTGATGGAGAATATTGAATCCTCGTGTGCTGTAAGATGCGTTCGGTATAGTTAGACGCGTGCGGATAAACTTATACATAACTAACGTTATATCCAATAATTATGATAAAACAGCACAGAATAAATTCTTCAAACAGTAGTATGAGGGAAAAATAAATGTATTATTATTCTTTGATTCAGTACAACCTGGTAGGCTTATTGCCATGTAGCAATATTTTACAACTAACCAAAATGAAGTTGAAGAGATCTTTAGTAGAAACTGAAGACTAAAATCCCTTTAAAAAAATCTACATTGAAAGGAAGACAGGTGTCTTACAAACTAGGCCACGAAGGTCTATTACGTAATGTAAAGACATGTTATTTACTCTAAGTTTGTTTCTGTATAATTTATTCCTTTTTGTGTAAAGTATTTTTTATTGAGTATTTGTCCAGTGAAAAGTTCTATGAAGAATTAAAAAGAAAAAAAAATACTTGTATGATTGATTAACGCTTTTAAAATCGAAAAGTCGTAAGAAAACCCTCAAATTTCTGCTTCCTCGCCTCATTTTGAGGTAAAAATCTAATCATTATTAATATTTTAATAGCATTGCTATAAATAGTAAATTGATAAAACGTATTGAGATACAGAAAGTGTGCCCTCTTGTAATTTAAAAGCAACATTGCTTCAAACGGCATGTATGGTACTCCTACTGCTCGTAATTTGAATACATCACTCACAAGATTGTACAAAAACAATAAAGCAGTCAGTGAGTAACTTCACGGTTAGATAAGTACGAGAGTACAGCACAATCACAATAAAAACCGATGAAAGTGTCCAACGATGTGTGATTAAATTACTAATTGATGATCCACTCACGTCTCGTAGTACATGTCTTCACTCTCGCAATCATAGATGTTTGATGACCGTATTTAATCAACAGTATTGGTGCTTCTTAACATCTTATCCGCAATTTTATCAGTAGTTTAGTGTTGCATTAAAAAAGGAGCTGTCTCTTTTGTGAGAAATTAAAGAACCGTACTTAATTTATTCACTGAGATACAGATCATATTTCTACTTGTGTATCTATATCTCGGTAAATAAATTAAGAATTGAGCTCTTTAATAAACTTAGTAAGAATAACTTAGTAATTTTAATGGGAAGCATTAATATCAGTGTTTCTTCTATAATTTTTAGACTTTTGTTTATTAATTTTTACTCGTAATATGCATTTTATTTGGTAATAATTGGATTGAACATCTATCAAATGTGAAATAAATTATACTCTCTACTTCTTAGTAGTGTTCCAAAGGTATTAAATCATTGTCTTGTTTGTGCTCCCTTATTATGAGGTGAAAGCCTTGAAACTGGCAGGGTTATACAGTTACAAAAAGTGGAATAAACAGCGTTTGATAAAAACAAATTATAATTGTTATTAATCATTGCCGTCCAAAATTCTGCCACATATAGTAGACAACACTGGGCGTTCCGCGAATCAAGTTCCGTTCGATGCAAAACACTAAGTTTGTTGGGAATTGCAGCAAGGGCCATTGGAACTGCACTTTACCGCAGATACAGAGTCGATCCATCACGTTATATTCCCTATTTTACAGTGCTTTCCTTGGTTTTCCCAATTCCTGCCCAGAACCTGTTAAGAGATTTCCAGATCGTCCAGGTTAGTTCATATAGGGCAGTTGCAGTCCTAATCCTTAGAGTGATATGAAAAAAACATTACCGAATTTGATATACCACAATATGACAAATATTATACACTCGTATTTGTTTTTTTTTTTATAATATCGCTCTGAAGATGAAGGGTACCCTTTCGAAACAGCAGCCATCACTTAAAACAACTCAACTTGACGAAAACATTTTTAATTAGTAGAAAATAATCGTAAAAATCATAATCCTTGAACGAATTTATTTCCTCCAGTCCAATAATTATTGTTCAGAAATTAGACATTTTCACTCCAATTTAAATTATTATTTTAAATTTTGATTAAATATATCATGAATTAAAACATCTTTACGTATTAATGATAAGCTGGTTGGTCGGTAAAAGAGCAGACTCTCCTCAAGCATTGGTTTCCTAAGAAAGTGGTGTCGTTATATAGCGCATGTAACAAAACATTTTCTATGCAAACCATATGGCGTGGTTTTCTAGAGAGCGTTGGTTGTGTCGTTATGTAGCGCACGTAACAAAACATTGTCTGTGCAAACCAATGGCGTTGGTTTCCTAGAGTTCGTTGGTTGTGAGTGTAATGTCAAATAGCAATGCTGCCATTTGCATGACGGCCGTGATAGCGGAGCAAACAGTCGTGGAACGATTTTCCCCGTGTAGCGGACACCGTTTTAAAATAAAAAATGAGTGCAAACGTAATTTGGATCAGCGAAAATGACGAAATATTGATTGATTTTGTAATAAATAATGCAGCATTATATAATGTGAAGAGCAAAGACTATAGAAAAGCCCAGTTGAAACAAAATATGATGAATCATATTTGGTTTCCACTGATAGTTGTGGGTTCTCATTTCTGCTGTCTGGCGGCGCGCCAGGCGAATGCGACGCAAACGTAATTTAATTTGGACCAGCGAAAATGACGAAATATTGATTGATTTTGTAAGAAATAGTGAAGCTTTATATAATGTGAAGAGCAAAGACTATAGAAAAGCCCAGTTGGAACAAAATATGTGGAATAAAGTTTTCAACTGACAGTTGTAGGTTCTCATTTCTGCCGTCTGGCGGCGCGCCAGGCGGGTGCGACGCAAACGTAATTTAATTTGGACCAGCGAAAATTACGAAATATTGATTGATTTTGTAAGAAGTAGTGAAGCTTTATATAATGTGAAGAGCAAAGACAATAAAAAAGCCCAGTTGGAACAAAATATGTGGAATAAAGTTTCCAACTGACAGTTGTGGGTTCTCATTTATGTCGTCTGGCGGCGCGCCAGGCGGATGCGACGCAAACGTAATTTAATTTGGACCAGCGAAAATGATGAAATTTTGATTGATTTTGTAAGAAGTAGTGAAGCTTTATATAATGTGAAGAGCAAAGACTATAGAAAAGCCCAGTTGAAACAAAATATGTGGAATAAAGTTTCCAACTGACAGTTGTGGGTTTTCATTTCTGCCGTCTGGCGGCGCGCCAGCATCACGTCTAACGTGCCCTATATAACGAACGCGCTTTCTTAGGAAACCGTAGCTTCCCGAGTGCTCTAACTCGGGTTTCGAACCCATTGTTATTAACAGATAAAAATATTTCCCAAAAAGTTGACTGTAAGGATATGTAGGTGGTGTCTACGGCCATTAGAATAGGTACATCCCGCATCTGCATATGTTAAGAAAAAAATATTTGGTAAGAAAAAAGCAGAAAACTTAACAAAGGAGACTAGCCGAATGTGTTATTATCACATATCGGATTTTTTCTAATTAACCTTTGTAGATGTAATAGTACTCTATGTAATAGTAACACATTCGGCTTTAGGTGGAAAGTAAGGCACGTGTGGTTTTTATACAAAATCATAATTTTTTTAAGACTTTCCATAAAAGGTTGTCTTGAAATGTTTCCTAAAACAGCACGCGCCACCGACATATCTAACACTTTGAGGCAGACAAAGATCGATCTAATTCAAATATTACTAGAGAAAAAGAACGTTAACATAAAATAAAGTTCATCTATTCGTTAATCGTTATACAATAAAAATGTGACTGTTGCAATAACAAATTAAACGGGTTAAAATGATTAGTTTTATTTACAAGATTTATTCGATAAACACTGTTATCGAATAAATCCAATCAAGAAATAGTAAGAAACCAATCAAGAAGACTATAAATATAATGAAATATTGTATACAGCTTCAGGAATACTCAAATAGCCAAAAAGTGTAATAAAAAAGGAATACCCGTGTATAACTATGTACATAAAATAATGAATAGATAAAATAATCGAACTCTACTTGTTACTACAGATGGTCCTAGATATTTCTAGAATGAACTCAATCAATGAATGAAACGAATCGACAGAAAGGGAACCCTCTTGATGTGCCGCACCCGATATGACAGATAAAGTGTGGAGGAGCGACAATCAATCAACTGATAAACATTTAATAATAAAAATATAACGTGCGACAAATTACTTTTCCAAGTTTCTGGGCACTTGTTTATCTGATATTATTGTTGTTTTGTGTTGGATTATTAGAGATGATAAGCGAATAAAACACACGCTTATTTGACAAGTCTTTTAAAAAATAATTATTTGGGTTCAAGTATTAAACTTTTAAGATACCATCATAAAAATGATGCTGGCAAACGCTTTGTTGATTGATCAACTTTTGTTAATATACCTGACAGTTATTTATTATCGTATATTAAAGTTGTTTTAGGTGCCACGTTTATTTAAATTTTATTTTAACAGTTAAATGCTCTTTTTGATCCACACATTTAAAAAAAATGACAGCAATAAGATTCCAAATTAACATATAAATAGTGTTATGTATTAGAAAAAAACCTAGGACAAAACGACACAATAGCAATGCAAACCTATATAATTTAATAAATTCGTCCCAGTAAGAACAACGACTTTTCTTTTAGAGAATTGATATGACCGAAATCATAGATATATAGTACTTATACCCTCGAATACTACAGATGGAAAAAATACCTGTCATTCGATGGGAGTAACACAGCGCAGGGTTCGAATTGGCGACCTTCCACACAGAAGTCAAGTGTGTTACCGCGCGACAAAACATTTTGCCAGGTGGGCCTATAAGGAACGTGTAACATAACAAGCTGAGTTAGTTCCGACTAATGGAATACGAGCTGGCAATCTTAAATAATGTTGTGAGGTCAAACATTTTTCTTCTATCTGATAAGGTTGTATGAATTAGTAATCACGAACAGAGGTATTGAGAGAGTCACCACCCGCATCTTGTTGAATGAATTTTCCAATCTTCCATATATATGTATATTAATAAACTAAAGATTGAGCTCTTTAAAAAGTTAAAGGGCATAACTGAGCCACTTCATAGGGAGGCAAGAGTATCAATGTACCCGCTGTTATTATTTTTAGACTTTTATCTGTAGAAGTTTTTTCTTGTACTATTCATTTTATTTGATGTGTTTGGGTTAAACCCGTCTCATTTTTTTCAATTAAATTAAATTATACAATGGGGCAAATCCATCAAACTTATCTAATTTAATACCTGTTTGCTATGTGATTAACCAATGAGTTCAAATCAGTCATAAAATATTGGAATTTGATTGGTTTTAACTTCAACTGTTTAGTCAGGCAAAACTTCGTCAAAAATGAAAACTAAGCTACTCATATTCGATAATAAACCTGTTTACGTTTTTCGAATCATATTTAAAAAAAGCCTAAATAGGGTAATTTTTTAATTTCGCTCATATTCAATAACACTAGTTAACAAATTTTAACTTTTTATCTGTCACATAGGTTAAATTAGCTGATTCTTACTAAATCGACCCTGCTGATTACGAAAATTGCAACGAAAAGTTTGTAACACATAACATTTTTATGTGACAAAAGGGAGAGTGTTTTAATAAAATAAATACGATTTTGCGCACTTCAAAAGTCGTAATTACAACAATAAAAATAAATAAATTTCTGAAATACTAAATTTAGACACAAAATACAACGTTGTTACATATGAAAATAAAAAAGCAGAATAAAAAACAATTACTTTAAGAAAAAATGACCTGTATATACAATTTTTTGTTAAAAAATAGCCTTTTTTGTAAATTTGATCGAATGAAAATTTTTTTAGAGATTGTATATTAAATTGAATGAAAACTCAAATTAGATAACTTACGAGCCCTTCCTTGCATAACAGTATACAGCCACATACAGATTACTAGCAACATTTTTTTGTTAAAATATGAAATACTTACAGCTATTTTTTACTCTTGTACTTTGTATCACCTTCTCTAAAACAAAAACCAACAGTAGTCCCCCATCATATTAGAATCCCACCTTCCTTGATATCGTTGTTCCATTCTGTGAATATCCTGATGGAATCTTTCCCCTTGTTCATCACTTACAGCTCCTAAGTTCTCTGGGAAAAAGTCCAGATGGGAATGCAGGAAGTGTTTTTTCAGTGACATTCGGCATCCTAGCTTCTGGTAACTATGCAAGAGTTGCTGTACAAACTGTTCATAATTTTCAGCTTTATTACCTAGGAAACCACTAACAACTCTTCCAAAGGCTTTCCAAGCTTTTGGTTTTTAACACTTAATTTTTTTTCGAACTTTTCATTTTTCAAAAGTTTCAGTTTCAGTCAAAAACTAATTTCAAGTTTTTCTCTTAAAAGGTACGTGATGGAACATTTTCAAGTTCATATTCGTTATCAGCACACAAAAATTGACCTAAAATTACCGTTTTCACCCTTGTGACAAAAACCTTGTTAACTAGTGTAATTAGCATATTTACGCTTTCCGCATCATATTCAATAAGAAGCATACAACATATAATTAGTTCTCTCGCTACATTCCACTCATATTCAATAATAAGAAGCCTATTTACGCTTTCCAGATCATATTTCATAATAAGCCTATACCATATAGACGTATTATTGAATTCCACTCACGATCCAATAATAAACCTTTTAATGATTTCCGGATCATATTCAATTATTTAGGTTAATTATTGAATTCCGCTCATATAATATTTAATAATAAGTCTATTTCCACTTTCCGGATCCCCATACCTCATTTGCTAGTTATTTTTCCCCATGTACTCGTATGTGGGGAAGATTTACTCTTCAAACATTAAATGTCAACACATTCCACTGGAAAAGTAAACCAGTTTTTATTTATTTTATTTTTTTATAAATAGAGTAGCATACACGTTTTAAAGAAGGTTAAAGGAGTTTTGAAAGACCTAGAAAATCGTGGCACGGCTAAATGAATTAAAATTGAAACACGAAAGAGTGAAAAACCATTTTTTTAATTTTATTTACACATGGCAAGAACACAAAAGGTAATTTAATTTTGACACACCATTTTAATGGATCTGGGTTTACTTGCCTTCTATTTGTCGTGTCCCCAGTAAACTAGGCTTTTGCCTGTATCTCACTGGGGAGATTAGAATGAGAGAGTATGCGTGACGACGTTCCTGGACGTGACAGTACCGAATGTGTGGCATGATAAAATGAAGTGGTGATCTGTTATTCCTGCCTGCCCCAATAAGGGCATATCATGATGGTAATATTGATGTTAAAAGAAAAAGTTATAGGATTAAAAAAAAAAAAAATTATCCAAATGTGTATCACAATGAATGGCAAAATATAATATCACATACGAGTAAATACTTCTACTTTATGAAATCTAAAAAATACTTGCTATTTGATTCAATAGCAAATTGATAAAACGAAAAAAATAACGCAGAGTTTGTTTATTAACATGTTTGTTTATTATTACGAACCTACATGAATGTGCATGCGTGTGTACGAGCATAAATCAATTCAAGTAAGTGTTAGAATATTTCAATACGAATGTTACTCTACCATTATGTTCCCATCACCATAAATAACAAAAAAAGGAATTATAAACATGTACAGCCAATAACTGAATTCGTATAGAAAAAAAATAAGATATTTTTTTCAATAGTTTCGGCTTGAACTTTGCAAAACTCCAAGCTAGAATATTTATTAATAAATTACTTTGTTATTTCATGAATTATATGAATTCCTGCAACATTTGTCTTCTCCTACCACGAGACGGAGAATTATGTTTGAAGAAAGCCTCGTGATACGAGGAAGAAACACACGTCGCGGGGATTAATGTATTAGTCATAAGACATTTTTTTTTAAATATTAATTATTTATTTATATAAAAAATTGCAATTCTTTTCACAATAATTTTTGTTGTTTATTACATTAAAAACTGACGAATTTATAACCATGTTATAACGTCTTTCAATCAACCAAAAAAGTGTTAAATTAGCATGAAGTGAAAACCAGACTGAAAACCTTTTTATTTTTAAACTTGGTACCAGCGGGCATTGAACTGCCATCCCCGGGTTGGGACTTAGGTGTCATATCAATTAGGCAACAGAGGTAGTTGATATATAATTATATTACATCACACTTCCACTGTATACTGTACAATTTGACGGATTTATTATCAAATGATAATTTTCTCTAGCTCAATGAGAAATATGCCTCATGTAAAAAGCCTGATTTCGACCGTAAAACCTTCGGTTTAAAAGTCAAAGCGTTTTACTTACTAGGCAAAAGTATGCAAGTTGCAGAAACTTGAATTCTGAATACAATACAAAATATTCTTCATAATTCGGCAGCTATTTTTAAAAATTAGTCATTTTGTATATCGCTTGAGAATTAGCCAGGTGTAGGCATATTCAAAATATTACGAGTACATGACAAAATAAATATTTAACTAAGTTCTTTTGAAAGCACTCATTATAAGTCCAATAAGTGGTGTTTTTACAATAAAATATCATTTTATTTTTCAGAATATGATTATTCAAAAATGAATAAGTACTCCGATAAAATCATCAAAATAAAGTTGAAGTCTGATAATTATCATAAAAGTATAAATATTATAAAAGTAAATTAATCATTGAATGAAATGACACGCAAACCATCCCGCCGTCTCCATGTCCGGCAGAGAGGACAGAGCACGAGACTTTCCTACCACGACACACATCTTTCGCCTCTTATACATCCATACACCTAGCTCATACAATTTCAAAGGCTTCTTACATTGCATTGATCTTACTCTTCCATATTTCTTAGTTTTTTTCTTCCACGCCTTCCACTCATATTTACACTGCATACTTGTTTTTTTTAGTCGTTCTTAATTAATTTGTTCTACATGCCAAAACTATTTCAGAGTGCTCATTTGTTCTACATGCCAAAACTATTTCAGAGTGCTCATTTGTTCTACATGCCAAAACTATTTCAGAGTGCTCATTTGTTCTACATGCCAAAACTATTTCAGAGTGCTCATTTGTTCTACATGCCAAAACTATTTCAGAGTGCTCATTTGTTCTACATGCCAAAACTATTTCAGAATGCTCATTTTCATATTTCTCGGCACCCTTAAGTTCACATTCATCCCTAATTTAAGTGTTATTCTCAGTGCACGTACTTCTACAGCATTTATTCGGCTTCATTCAGTAGTTTTCCATAACCACGTTTCACTCCCATAAATCAAAGTTGGTACAAAAAAACTGTTGTAAAGTCTCATTTTAGCAAATTTTGATATAATCTGGTTCAAGTATATATTTTTCAGTGTGCCATTGACTTTTTTCTCTGTCGCTTCACGCCGTTCGATATCTCTCGTAACTCTTTCAATATCTGAAAAAATATCAGCCAAACACTAGAAAGTTGTAGTGCCACATAAAATAAAATACATTAAAGTAAATTATAATAATTAAATTATAATAATTTAAAAGTGTATCCTAATTTGTGTTATATACCAATTAAGATAACACAATTTTTAGAATAGTATATGTCATATAAAAATTATTCAATAATTTCGTGTAATATTTTTTTAATTTGTTGGGTTGAATTAATTATCATTGATTTCAAACTCGTTTAGCAACCTATAAATTGTATAATTATTTGAATAACAATAAATTTTGAATTGTTTGGCGCCGATAAATACTGATTAGTCAAGGAATTTTGTTATTTTCCCATATCCGCTACCAACGATGAACTGTGGTTCGTATAAGTACAATCAAGACACGATGAAATCCGAGAACCGCATTTTGGTAAGTAATTAAAAAATACCACACTTTGTTCTAAATAAATCAATAAACTAAAACATTCCAGCCTTATTTTAACGGTATAAAATTATATATCAAATATTTTTTTTTGATTATTGGGAATCCAATAATTTTCAGTATCGTATTTCACTTTATTAGTATACTCGTACATAACCTTGTAGGATTATTGCTATGTGAGACCTTAAGGGAAAACCTGACTGGAATCCATTGAAAAAAACCGGTTTCCAACTCTATTCAAATCCGCAACCCTAGGGCTGAACCCTAGGCTTCTTACAGACTAGGTTTCTTACCGACTAGGCATCTTACTGACTAGACTAGGCACCTTACCGACTAGACCTAGGTCATCAGTATTATAGTACTGAAATTTTTTTTTGTTAGTAATTTTGTAAATAATACAAGTTTCCGATTATACTCCTTACTTTCTAATCAAATTCGATTTGTATTTTATGTTATACACTCGTTTAGTGTACAATCTGAAGGGCTTATTGCCATGTGATAATCTCTCACAACCAACCAGAAGGGGGGCGTATTGTCGTGTGATAATCTCTCACAACAAACAAGCTTTAAATTATATTTTTTAAATATTGGTACCAACAAGCATCGAACACTCAATCCCGAGTTTGAAACAAAACGGCACGAAGGTCGTCACAATTTAATATATCGATATAACGGATGATTTAAGGGATACATACATTATAAAATTTTTATTTTAACGGCATGAGTTACCTAGTTTATAAACGCCTGTTTCTTAACCCGAGGATCGCAACTTCGATCCCCATCAATATACTAATTTTTTTTTAAAAGGTTTTCACTAAATGCCTTGGTAGCATCTTTCTGGTAAGCTGGAAGATATTACTGCATGTCAATACAGCTGCCAGGTTATACATACCGTATACAATACAATGCAGCAATGGAAATTTGATACAATACAATATCTGTTTTTTTATATATGTAGTTGTATAATTTCTGAGATGTTTCAGTGAATTAAAGCATCCATGCTGTAAATTTGGCCATTCAATAGCAATAGGGAAATAAATCAATATTTGTTTCATAAAATGAATATTCCTTTCCAAATCTATCTCAATTTTGTTATGTTATCAGAAATATCATTAATCATCGAAAAAAAAAGGCACATCAGAATGGTTTACTTAATATTGATCTTACGGTGCCGTAATTCATGAACAAAATGCCAAGATGTGATGAAGAGCTATTGGATATGATTTTGATGTGATTATTGAGTGTTAAAATGTGATGACTTGGGATTTATGTGTGTGTAAGAATGTGATAGCAATGTGTGAATATTTCGACTGACTGTTAATTATTTAGGAAAAGTATATTAAATTTATTATTAAGGAATACGATTATATCGTAATGGGTCTGGCCTAGTGAGGCAGTTTCCATATCTACAAAATAAAGAGTTATTAGCATTGTTATGTGTTTGTGGGGTTCGACTTTCCATTGTGAATTTTAAATTTTGTATTGTAAATTATAAAAAAATCTATCTATAAATTATCTTCGTCGATTTTAATCAGTTGTTTAATTTAATGTGCATGTATATGTAAAAAGATTCAACCAACCAAATATGTTTTTTAATTACATCTAATTATCTTCATTTGATAATATGCAAAAATATTCAATCGGTAAAATGTGTAGTTTATGACTCAATAACTAATTTAATTTTGTCAAAAAATTGTATACAGCATTAACGAATGTGTCAAAACGGTTGTTTGGTTGTAATTAGTCATTTTTATGTACGAACTTCAGTTCAGTTTGATATCACTACCAGCCCCGTTGTTATAGGGGGCAGAATGAGGCCATATCTAAAGTAATTTACACTAAAATATCGAAATCTTCGTTATTTATTATGAGCGCGACACTTCTAAGTGACGAAGAAGGAACTGCCCAAAAGAACTCCTTCTCTGGCGACGACATACCTGAATGTAAAAAGCATATTAGTGATAACGCTCTTAAGGTACAATGTCACGGAAGAAACACGACCTCCGTGGCCTAGTTGATAAGACGCCTGTTTCCCAACTCGTAGTTTGCTGGTTCAAATCCCGCTAGAACTCAGATTTTTTAAAAAGGTAGCCAGTCTGGTTTTCGCTTAAAGCCTCTTTTACAGTTTTCTGGTTGGCTGGAAGAGATTACCACATGGTTGTGTACTGTATACAACGAAAGTATAATACAATACAATACAGAAGAAATTGGGCTTGCAGCGCTGTAAATATACTCAC
The DNA here is from genome assembly GCA_949825065.1 of Odontocerum albicorne. Lineage (NCBI taxonomy): Eukaryota > Metazoa > Arthropoda > Insecta > Trichoptera > Odontoceridae > Odontocerum > Odontocerum albicorne. The sequence goes on from OX463840.1 coordinate 16,225,382, forward strand.
AAAGCGGCGTAAGGCCTGACATTCAAACACTCCAGTAAGTTACGAGTACTTTAGTAAAAAAAAATCGAATGCATCAAAACTATCCTTTAACGGCACTAGATCGGAGAAGCCAATTAATATTGAACAAGTCGAAATGTATTCAAAATAAGATAGTGAATATTTTTACTCCTTCCTTACTGCTGTCTGGTTAGTTAAAAAAATATAGACGTGTAAAAGTTAGCCTTTGAATAGTTATTGAAATAAAATTAAGCTAGAAAAAGTATTCAAATAAAATAAAATACATATAATATTGGGGTTTAAAAACCGGTTTTGATAAAATCAAAGACATACAGATGGCTCTGTGTTCCCAGACAAAAACATTAAAATATATATGATCAAAATAAACCTTTTTATTACCCACAGTTTGATTTAGAGATTCAAGATTGGTTCAGTCAGGGGCTTAGGACTGTTAAATTGAAAGTAAATCGAATAACTTAAGTTGTAAAGTTCAACTTGAAAAATACTAATGTAAAAAGGAATAACATACCAATATCAGAGCCAAATTTAAAACTATTCATATTTTGTTTGTGCATTCATTCATTTTTATGGTACTCTTGAACGTATTATAAGTACATTCTGCAGAACGTGACTAGAAGACATTTTTCAGAATGTGACCAGGAGAGAGAGTCTTCACCCTTCATTAATTAAGTATTTTGGTTCGCAACGACTGGAGTAGGCAGGTAACTGTCATTAATGATATCAAACCAAAAACATATATTTCTAAAAACATGTCTGTTTTTGAGTAGGAAGAGAGAAGAGATACACACGATTTTCTATCTAAGCACACGACTACCTATCTACCTAATTAAACTAACTATTTTAGACGTAAGCGTATATCTGGCCAAACTGTCTGAAGATTCTTTTCTAAATTTCACTTATAACATGTATTCCTATTGAAAAATTATCTTTCATGCGAGCATTTCTTACTCTGTCAAACATTGAAATGCCAAATATTCTACGAAAGGGCCTAACATACGTTCTTTGAAAGACCGGGCAAAAACATTATTGTTCTTCGAAAGACCGGGTTAATAAAATTTCTCATGAACAGTGGACAAATATCCATATTTTGGTGTACTGCTGAAATTCTACTTGAACACGTTTCTAGGAAAATTATACATTTTTATTGAATAAATTATTTGTTTGTATTATTAGATTAGATTAACATGTTTTTTTTTTTTTTAATATTTCTCATTTTCAATTAGTAATCGTTTACTCGTATATTATTATGTGTTTGTAAAGACTCAATAAAAATATAAAATCGGTGATAAGGTCTTCCATTGCCAAATTTATTTTAAACATATTGAATTCTCATCGTATAGACCAGCCGTCAGAAACGTATGGTACGCGTGCCACTAGGTGGCACGCGGAAGTTTTTTGGTGACACGACATAAAGAATGACAAATAATTCAATTCGTCAGTACACAAATATAATTAATTTATAAAAAAATGTAATGAATACGGCTCGTTTTCTTACCTTACTTGAAAAATCTAAATTTTTTTGCTCCGCAAAATCTTTCAAATCGCTTTAATTTTGAACAAGTCCTCCAATTTATTTTTTGCATGGGCCTGTGTAAGTAATTTGAATTATTATGAAATAATATAATAGTAATTAAATAAATATTCAATATCTCAAACATAGGTTTTTCTTTAAAAAAATCCCCCCCATGAAAAATGTCTAGATCCGTCAGTGGCACGCGGAGGGTCCAATACTTAAAAAAAATAAAAAGTGGCACTTCAGTGCATAGAGGTTACCAACTACTGGTATAGGCTATATTTTCAAGCGCACTAAAAATTCTAATTTCAGTATTACTCTTGTTTTTAATGGCATACATCAAAACCAACTTGTACCGCATACAACAAAAATGAAATACAATATATAATATAAATGAAATATTATTCAGCAATTAATAAAGATACTTTTGACCATGAAATAAATCATTTCAAAACATTTTCTCACATTATAGTAAACAAATAAATATTTCAGAATCTTTGGGCTAAAACAAACATTACAACCTTAAAATCTGAGCACTTGATATTTTCTAATTATTGAAATCGAACTAATGCATTACTCAACACGTGACAAATTGGTTTTAATGCAATAATAAAAATAAATAGATGACTTTTATACTGCAGTTTTGTAATAAAATGTCCACAAAGTAGTATTGTTTTGGAATGTTTAAAAGGAAAATGTTTATAAGCGCAATAAAAATAAATTAGGTGGAATGTATGCATTCCAATAATTAATATTAGTCTAATTGGTACAAATAATTTGGTAAAGGAATCTCCTGGAAAATACCGTTTCCTGGGATAAATGATCAAATATAGGATAGAAAATATTTCCTGGTAATTTTTAGAGCTTTTATAAGTAGAATCTAAATTAAAATAGAATTTAACATCTAAATCTTATGTACGAAAAGAATACATGATTCCAAAAAATGCGTGAATTTTATTCATTCATTGAGTTTACTAGGTAATACTCGTATATTCAAAGCAGAAAAATTATTTTGTTCATTTATTGAGTTTATCACTAAGTACTATATTCGAAATTGCAAAATTATTTTATTCATTCGTTGAGTTTATCAATATTCAAAGTTGAAAAAATATTTTATTCATTCATTGAGTTTATCACTAGGTACTGCAATATATTCAAAGTTCAAAAATTATTTAACTCATTCATTGAATTTATCACTAGATACTATGTTCAAAGTTTAAAAAATATTTTATTCATTCATTGAGTTCATCAGAAGGTACTACAATATATTCAAAGTTCAAAAAATATTTTATTCATTCATTGAGTTTATCTTTAGGTACTATAGTACATTCAAAGTTGGACACATGACGTATTTGTGACACTTGTTTCATATGGACCTGTTCATATTACAATATATTCAAAATTCAAAAATGATTTTATTCATTCATTGAATTTATCAGTAGGTACTATATTCAAAGCTGAAAAATTATTTTATTCATTCATTGAGTTTATCACTAGGTACTACAATATATTCAAAGTTGAAAAAATATTTTATTCATTCTTTGAGTTTATCACTAGGTACTATATTCAGAGTTGAAAAAATATTTTATTCATTCATTGAGTTTATCACTAGGTACTATAGTATATTCAAAGTTGAAAAATTATTTCATTCTTTCATTGAGTTCATCAGTAGGTATATTCAAAGTTCAAAAAATATTTTATTCATTCATTGAGTTTATCTCTAGGTACTACATTCAAAGTTAGACACATGACATATTTGTGACACTCTTTTCATATAGACCTGTTCATATTATTAAAACTAAGCAATAAAAATCAAACGAAATGAAATTGAAAATTAAAAAAACCTTCGAATCAAAATTAAATTAATAATAAAAGGAAAATTTATATAGCACCGTTTAGAGAGCTGATTCTCCTCAAATGCTCGGGATCAAAAGATGATATATTTTAAAGAAAACAGAAAGTCACACTTAAATCTGATAAAAAAAATGCAATATTATTTTAAGTAAAATATTTTTGTACTACGACATTGATTCCAATAAACCTTACAAGTTTAAAAATATAATATAATATTATCTCACATTATTATAATATTTTCACACATAAAAAGATTTTATGAATTCAAATAATACATAACAATTTTTATAGAATTAAAAAAATATATTTGCATAACATTATGGTTTGAGATATGGGATTTGAATTATTTAATTGAAGAACAACGAAAATCAATTAAGAATACTTCAAATTTTGCAGAATAAAAGAATAAAGACTATTTTACAATTCGATTTATAAACTAAAATTAACGATATGCTTTGTAAACTATACATAATTTTATTAAAACAATCTAAAATGTTTAATATCTTAGTGCATATTTTGAAGTTACATTTTTTTTTCCAAAGTATACTAGAAAAGGGGAAAGCCCATAACATCCAATGAAAAGTCAGGATAGCTTCCAAAAAAAAAAAGGGGAAATTAGTTAAAATATTATAATTTTTACTAAAAATGGATAAAATGTTTTAAAGAAATGCTAAAGTAAGAATATTAAAATAACTTAGAACATCCAAACTTTTCTTTGCTTTGTGTTTTATAGGTAAAAGTAGATTTAACTATTATTAAAGTAAAAAAATCGTTAGTTTTAGGATGTAAATTCATCGATTTCGGTTAATTGTTATAGATTAAAATAAGTTAATTATTATTTTTTAAATAAAAAACCAACATATTTTATGCTTCAGATGCTAATAAACATAAAAGGTTTGTTTGTTAGAGCATAGCAATAGTTATAATTGAATATTAGTAAGAATTGAATAATAAGTAAATTTTCAAATAAATACGGTAAAAAAATGTTTTACCTCGAATGTGAATTCTATAGATACTACATTTTTATCATTCTCGATTACGAAAAAGTTAAAACTATATATGATTTATTTTTATTTGATATTTCTGTAAAATTAATTAAATGCATACGAGTAGATACATACCGATATTTAAAACATTTTATTCAGACATGTTATTTCTCTAAAAAAATCTCAATGTATTCATATTGGATACATTTCAATGCCACAACCAAATGGATGAAAAATATTTTTTAAAGCATTTAAATTAAATTTATGTCAGTTATTCTATTCTTCAAAATACAACAAGATTAAATATATAATATATTAGTATTTGATATATTTGAGTACTACAACCATATGCATGGAAACTTATTTAAAATTCTCAAAATTTAAATTATGCAGTTCTCCAGTTTTAAAACAACACAATATTTATCTTCGAGGAATTTCAAAAATATATGTAGGATTTTAATTTATTTTAATTTTAAATGAAAACCATAACATACGAACGTTTATTATAAATGAAGCGTAAAAATATTTCAAGAAATTACTCACCATGATAATTTTGGATTAATCACAGATGTAAACAAATTATTTCTCACGCATTGTCAACACGAAGAAAGAAAACACAATATGTCACAAGTTTTAAAAACCATTAAAACACCATAAAACAAGTTGTATCTCAACTTTTCAAACGCGATTAAATATATATCAATTATTGCGCCAAATAATAAGTTTTTTTTTTAAGAAAACTATACAGATATCTAACCAGACGTTCGTACGCGACCGGGCTATATGACAGGTGAACAGAATTGGCGGCAAAACAACGCATTCACATCACCCACCAACTTCACTCCAATGAAGCGGCTTGGTTACTGTCACGGCACTGATCAAACAACACTTCAGACAAGGCTGTACAGAACGAGTAGTACAATAACAAAGTCATTCAGTGTAAAAAGGAAAAACTCATTTTATTGATTTCTTTATATTGTGCTTATATTTGAATATTTTTTTCTATATCAAAGTGCGTAATTTTAATTCTTTGGTTTGAACAGGTTGTTTTCTTGATAACTGTATTAAATGAAAAGAAAAATTACGTCGGTACTTTGCTAAAATTTCAGTTTATTTTCAGTTTGTCATTGATATTTCCATTTATTTGAATACTGCCGTTGTTTATTTCACAATGCTATGTGGATTGTACATTGTAATGGGTTGATTCATAATTTTCGTTATAAAAACATAAGGTTGTCGATTTGAGTCACGACTGTTTTCTAATTGAAACCTTTTGTATTACAATTTGGTGTACTGAAATAGAAAACATATTTCATAGTATAATTATGGGTGAGTGGTCTACAAAATTGTTGAAAGAAGTTAAAAAAGATTTTTTTAATAAAAGAAAAAAAAATTAACATATGTTCGGAACAAATACAACGTAGGTTCATAAATTGTATGGAATGGAAAACATTATAAAATCTAAACGGATTCTTCTGGAATGCAGCTGTACAAACTCCGTGAAACTTTTTTTTTATCTTATACTATCAGGTCGATTGGTAGAAACTATCAATTATTGATATACGATTGTCGATTTAATGTGCCTTTTCCAGTTTATAATATGATTCCTCGAAAATCTACCATATAAAATCAAAAATCATGGCTTAAATAATATGCTAAGAAAACTTACTCGAAGTGAACCTCTTATCGACCTTTCACGAGATGGTCCAATCATGTTTAACTGTTTTATTTATTTCAAAAGGAATTATAATCAGGCCTCACATTTTATTTCATTGTCGTTATTATTTCGTAATTGATAACTAGCTTAAAAGAATGCTTTTTCTACAATTTATTAGGTCCCCATTATACCCGTACATTTTGCGCAATTCCTTGAAATTTGGTCTAAGATTAATTGATCCGAGAACTAACCCAATCAGTTTAAAAATTGACAAACTCGTTTTAGATCAAAGTATTTTAAAACAAACATGTAAAACGGTGAAGAAAACATGTTAATGTTGAACTTAAATACAAAATAATTTTCTGAATTATAGTCGTGTTTGGTGACTTAGACGATTATGAATGGTTTGATGACATTGCAGTTTCTCAGGTCGATGTAAATAATATTACGTATATTTTCCAATGCTTTAATATTTCGCCGTGAGGATGAAGAGTATTGTATTATATTACACTTTCGTTGTATACAGTACCTGGCGGGCTTATTGCCGTGTGGTAATATCTTCCAACCAGCCAGATAGATATTAAAGAGGCCTTAAGTGAAAACCAGACGGGAATCCTTTTTTTTAATCTAGATTACAACGGGATTTGAACCCACCAACTACGGGCTGGGAGACAGGTATCTTACCAACTAGGCCACATAGGTCATCGGAGGAGTACAACATATTCGAAACGTCGGTCATCTTTTTAGTCAACCAAATATAATATTGCATAATATAATTATATAATACTTTTGAACTTATTGTCATTATTAGTTGATGCATGGAATTGAAGCTTGGACTTGATAGGAGTAGGATAAAAATAATATTAATGTTGCGGAGATATGTGCGTAAAAAAAATGTGAATTGACCATTTATGAAAGAAAGCGGAATGAACAGATCGGAAATTAATGTGTGAATAAAATAGATATTTTAAGTAAAATGAAGAAATAAGATAAATTTAAGACGGTTAAGACATGTATAGAAAATGAATGAGGAAAGAATGACTTAGCGAGTATACAAGTCAGGAGTGCAAATTGTGCCTGGAAGAGGTGAACAGAGAAAAGCTGAATTTAATCAATTTGACTAGATTTTGAAAGAAGGAAAACTGAGAAGCAAGAATAATAAAATATTGTGCATAACGAGATTATGAATATGGAGGAGGTGAAAGCTGTGTGTTTGAAAAGAAAAGTATTGAGATATATTTAATGTACTCGTACCTATCTCGCAAGGGAAACGGCATGATGATATGTTTGTAACATCGGTTGTGAAATTCTTCGAGCATATTTTATATTGTACTTTTTATCCATTATCAATCATAGACAAAGTCGCAAAAAGTTTTCCAGGAAATATCCAATGTAATCACATAATCCCGGTAGTGTGGCAGATAGATTAGTTTAATTAGGCTGAAATAGATATTCGTAAATATAATTGGTTTTACCTGATACGTTTGATTAATCACATAAAGGTTCTCGAAAAGCTGTACACTGCGCTTTTGAAGGCCTAATATAGGTTCATTGTATCACAAAAAGTGTGAACATTTTAATAAAAATTCATCAATAAAATCCAATTTGTGCATAAGGTTATGTTTATTCGGTGACGTACATTTAATCAACGTGCCGCATCACGATAAAATTTAGGGAATGATCGATAAGGGCTAAAGGTTGGATTAGCAATAATTGTATTTTTAGCTTGAGCTCAATACACTAGAAAATCTCTAATATCTAATGTTAAAACTTTCAGAGATATTGTAATTCAATAAATTGTATAATTTAAATTTTATTTTATATTTGATATTGGTTTAACCCAATCACATCAAACAAAATGCGATGTTTAGTACGAGCATAAGAGAAAGTAAAAACAGGTAGAACACCTTTCTACAAAAAATAAATTTAAGACGTTTTTTAATATATTTTTTTTTTTCAAATACTAAATTCAGTAATTTTTACTGATAGATTATTTTTGAAAAGTAATTTTCTGACGCAATGCCTTTATCAAACCTAAACATTGTTAATCACAGTTGCAGTAACATTGTTAATTAATGTGGCTTGGAGTATGGCTTCAATAAAGGTCCCGATTAATGCATTCAGCTCGTTCTGTGTCGTGGGTTGGTTTTACGTATATCCTTATTTGCAATAACCCCATAAATAGAAATCCGCAGCAGTGAGATCTGGTAACTTTTGAGGTCAACGATGCGCACTATTTAGTGAGATTATCTTTTCGCAAAATTTTCTACGCAAACCATCTATCATGAGTCAGTGAATGGGATTTGGAGGGGGAAGTAGGAAGGGGTAGGGGAGAGGAAGAGGGAATAAAGCTCCATAAGTTGAGATTACTTTTATCTCAACATATATTACTTCCATATGTCGAGGAACAAAATATGAATTTATTTGTACGCAGTATGCGTCCGCCTGACTTGGTCATCTGTGTTAGCTACACACATCGCACATACGGTGACATTGAAAAGAACTGGCCATCTAATAATATAAATTAAACCAACTCAAACTAAGACACTGATCACAGTTTAGTGCACGCACTTAGTCCTATTTTGGCTTCTTATTCATAATTTTAAAATGCTTAAACATTAATTACATATACAAGTATATTAAAAAAAATACTTAATTACCGTAAAATTTCATTTCCATCCATGATCTACAACATTCTAATTAATAACCATTATTACTAATTAAAGAGTGTGTTATGGAAATGTTCCGTCCATGATCTACAACATTCTAATTAATAACCATTATTACTAATTAAAGAGTGTGTTATGGAAATGTTCCGTCCATGATCTACAACATTCTAATGAATAACCATTATTACTAATTAAAGAGTGTGTTATGGAAATGTTCCGTCCATGATCTACAACATTTCCGTCCATGATCTACAACATTCTAATTAATAACCATTATTACTAATTAAAGAGTGTGTTATGGAAATGATATTTAATTATCCTAGAATATATTACATTTTTCTAATGTTTGCCTAAAAAAACTAACTGGGTTACAAAAACATAGTTATAGTTTTACTTTAATTATTATTAATTTATAACATCACGCCACGCTCTTTTAACATCTGTCGATAACGTCGGGCTGTTTCCTTATTGGGGTAGGCAGAAAGGACGAAGCGTAATAAGTCAAAAATTGATAGAGTTAGGATTAATATGTATTGCGAAGCTAAGATGAGGTGAAAGATGTGTGTCGCGATCAAAAAGTTTGACGCTCCGTACTCTCTGCTTACCTCAACAGGGAAGTAGCATGATGACGCGTCTCTATGTTTTTATATTTAGAAAAACATGTTAAGATTTTTACCTTACAAAAGTTATATGTTCAGTGAATATGTATTTATTTATGTACGAGTACATACTTTATTGTAAAGTATATAAATATCGAGTTTTTTGCCGTACGGCAACCTCTTCTAACCGACAGATAAGAGTTACGCAGATTTGTGCCAATTGCTGAATGAAAAAACAACGATATTTAAAAAAAACTTAAACACACTTAAAAACAAATTAAAAATAAACAGTGAAACGAAATATTTTTAAATATCACCAAAGATTAAGAAACGGGAGAAATACAACTTCCATTGACTGGTTGTTAAGAAAATCATCTACCTACTAGAAGGTCGTGGTTCGCTTCCCGTTGGAAACATTTTTTTTCAAATGGATATTAATTTGGTTTCCACCTCAAATATCTTATATTTATATTTGGTTCTAAGAGATTGACTCATGGAAATAAACCCACTAGGTTATACTACGAGTATGTATTATACACTGGGTGTTATACACTATATAAAGTGTAATACAATTATACGATACTAGAATGGAAAAGAAATAAAAGTGACGGAGAAACATATTTTGTTATTGAAAAAATATGATATTTTTTTAAGTCGCTGATTGAAGCAAACTAGTATGGTGAGAATCTTACGGAAGCCAGATAATCCAATTTTCGTTTTATTTCTTCAATTTTTCAATATAGAACGCTAAGTTCTATAGTTTTTTTTCTTTATTTACAACATTTATGTTCAGTACTCAGTTAGAGAAAAATAATGCATTTTAACTCTAATAAAACAGATCGAGTGACGTAGGTATTTCTCTTATTTTTATGTTTCACCGTGATTGAGACTAAAGGCAAAACGAACTATTTAACGTTCACGGTTAAGGTGTCCCCGTTACGCTGTCAATTACCTCATTATTTCGAGGTAAATTAAAAATTTATTTATTTTACGATTCACTAAACACGCTACAAAAATAAGCAAAAATAGACGCAGAAGAGTTCTATAATAACCAGAGTGAATTACTTCTCAAGGTTTAGATAGGAACGAAATCGGAAAAAAATCATGAGTTTTATTTTATTCATTTACACAAGTCTCGCTGACGACCTCCGTGGTCAAAATGGTAAAAAGCCACCACCCACTTGAACGTAACGGATTCGATTCCCGTTGGTACCAATTTTTGTTTTTCAAATTTGGTTCTAGCCTGATTTTCACTTTAGAACTTTTATATCTTTATGATTGGTTGAAAGGGATCAAAATACGCCAGTAAGCCTTCTAAGTTGTATTGTGCACAACGAAATAGTAATAACAATACAAAATCTTTTTTTATTGTTCAATAGTGAACAAACTATTCATAAGAAAAAGGATTCGATTCTCCAGAAAATAATAAAATGAATACAAAATGATTCCCAGGTTTAAGAGTTTAGTAAAAAGACCCGTAGGTGATTGACATGTTCGAGTTTTATTATTTCTCCAAGTGTGATTTCACCCCAGGCCGTAATAAATTTTTCAAACCACCCCTCGTCCCCCTATTCGCAAAGATAGGTGTCAAATTGTGCTCTCTAGCCTTTCTCTATACACACATATATATTACCGCTCATGAAATAAACAAATATAAGTTTTTTAATATGTAACATATATGTATTTTACAACATCAATACAATATGTACACAATTCTATATTTCTTCTCTAATACCGTTGTATTCTCCACCACCCGAAATATCCAAACTAAATAACCCAAGTCCGTTTCACAAGATTTGATGCAGGAGTCTTTTAAACTGATACTCCGAATACAAACCATCAACAGCGTTCAAATGCGATAGTTAAGTTACCGAATTGAAGACTACATTCTAGTTTACTTCACACACTTGTGTTTTAATAATACCTTTCTGATAGTATGGACACAAAGCTGATACTTTGAAAAAAAAAATTAAAACATCCTTGAAAAAAAATTTACGCTAACCACTAAAGGATTCTAAAAAGTTTTACAAGCCTTCCATACAATACACATGGGCAAAGGCCAATTGAGTCAGGTGAAGTGAATTTGTCTAGTACCATAAGCAATTTTCTACGTTCTTAAAGGTACCATTGACAGCCAACCAGGTAGGCGGATAATCGTCAGCAACTTAATAACAATTATAGGTAATAATTTATCTCTGAATTAGGTTTTTGAACATAGTGAGTAATTCTGACCATTGAATGTTTAACAGTCTAACATAAATTTGAACCGTCAAACAATGCCCCTTTTGAAATAGACAGAGAGGATAGATAGATCTTTGTACCTAAAATATAATCATACATGATCTTCTCTTTCTGATAATAAGATCATTATTTAACAAACAGTTATATAGTGTAGGTACGTTTACCATTCTCTATCATGCATTGTAATACTAAATATTCATCGTAATAGGTAAACTGCTTTATGTACCTAATCTAATGTCCACAGCCACTATCTTCCTATATATATACTCGTATATGTTCACAGATGTATTTATTTGGCAATATTTTTAATCTGGCAATGATTGTGAGTTCGAATCCCGAGTTACATCGCTCTTAAGTAGAATTCGCTCTCTAGCCGGCGCTATGTAAATTGTATATCCTTTTATATTTTTTTATTTGAATACTCGTGTTTTGCTTTCATACATTAAGATAATCAGTAACTCACAACTGTATACATATTTTTTTAAATATTTTGTATCTTATTAACACAACATTAATTGCGCAGTTGACCTTGCTTCCTGCCACAATATTCCTTTCAGTATAAATGTTCTTCATTCTCTATTTTATCATCTTTCAAAAACACGCTCCCTTCTCATTTATTTATAATTATTAATCTCTCTAATCTCTCATTGTTCACCCAAACAATGTAAATACTCATAGAATCACACTTTACGACTATCATTTATATTAAAAAGGGTAATGCCATATATAAATCTATAACATAACATATGTCAATGATGAAATATCAAATCAAAATAAGAAATTCAACAAAGATACAATATATATTTTTCTCGTTAGCAACAACACTCACGGCGCAATTTACCACATTCACATACCATATTCTGAGACAATTTGTTACATTGTCTATACTTATCGCTTGATCCAGTTGGTTGGACAGCAGTAACATACCTTATAATATAATATGTATTCAATATCAACGACAAGTAAAAATACAGTTGCTCGTTCTTTATCTTTGGGTAGAATTCAAAAGATCCAACATCCCTTAAAAAGTATTTCTGTTAAAATTGTATTAAATTTGAACTTGACTTAAATAAGAATTTTAATAAAATTATAAGCGTAAAATAATTGATAGAGAATCCTAGTTCCGTCCTGATTTATTCAGCTCTTAATTTAACACGGTTTTCTTTAAAAAAAATCGAAGATCGAAACAAAATTATTCCTGGGAACTATTGTTTATTATTGTATTTACCTACTAAATAGTTGTGAAAATCAACAGTTGATACTTTGTTGTAATTAATGACAGTTTTAATTGAGTGCAATCAGAGCCGGTACAAGGGAAATTGCCCCTCGTGTTTGCAAACGTTTAAGTGCGTTTGAACGTACAATAGTTAAAAAAATGTTAATATCACTTTTTATCCAATATGTACCAATCTAGGTTAATACTACTTGTGCTTAAGCTAGATTTCATAACGTAAAGATCATTTATAAAATCCCTATAAGTTACCATTCGTATCAAAATTAATAACAGAGCAAGGAATGCAACAACATAATTATTTAAGTGCACAGCATTCACTCAGTCAAAGATACCAGAATCATGGTTGAATACATATAATCAAAAGGGTAAAGAATACTTTTCATTCTTGAACTAAAATTTAAGTGAGTGAATTCAGAGCAATTTGAGGTGATATTTGAGCAAGTTGAGGAATTCTGTTATTTGGTTAGTATTTTCTTACATTATGGAAGATTTATGAGACAAAATCAATGAGGCAGCATATATTACTCGAACCAGACAGTATCGATATCTTTAGTCGAAAACAGTATTTTAGTACCAACTTTGATCTATTGTAGGGAAACGTGGAAGTGGAAAAATACTGAAAGAAGCCGAATAAATACTTTAGAAATACCTCAACTGAAAACCAATACATTGGGGTGACCGTGTATGGCAGAATACGGATGAAGTTATTAGGGATACATTTATTTATTTTTATTTATTTATTTATTGCACATGCCAATAAATACACACAACCTGCGAGAAAACAACAGGTAATTTAATTTGTACATACAATTTTAATGGATCTGGGTTTGTCGCCTTTCATTTGTCATGTCCCCAGTAAACTAGACTTTTGTCTGTATCTCACTGAGGATAAATGTGTACTTAAGATTGAGATGTTGAGTAAGATGATTAAAGATCACTCTGAGATGGTTTGGGCATAAAGAACGAATAAATAAATAAATAAAAACAAAACGAATATACATATATAAGTAAATGTGAGGGAGAGTCATGGTGGAAGACCAAGGAAAGTATGGTTGTATTGTATTACACTTTCGTTGTATATAGTTCAACCGGGTGGGCTTATTACCATGTGGAAATATCTTCCGACCAGCCAGAAATGTTAAAGAGGCCTTAAATGAAAACCAGATTGGAATCACTTTTTTTTTAAATATGAGCTCCAACGGGAATCGTACCGCAATCTCCAGGTTGAGAAACAAGCGTATTACCAACTTGGCCATGGAAGTCGTCTATGGTTGGATAAAGTTAATACTATTTTAAAAGAAGAAAATATTGAGTCAGATAAATTGTTGGAGTAGTATGAGAAGGTGCATTGATACGGAAAAGGTAAAATATGTGTGTCGAGATATAAAAGTTTGCAACTCTGTCCTCTTTGCCTACCACGACAGGGACAAAGCAATAATATACACACACATACATACGTGATGGTATATGTGTTTGCGTGTAATATTGCTTTTCACAAAATTTATACCTGTTTTCTTCCATTTTATGTGCTAAAAATAACAAATGTAAGTATACAATATTTTATTAAAAATAACATATATATCAGCATAATTCTACTCTATATTCTTTGTTCTATTAATCCTCTTATTGATTTTTCATTCTATTACTGCCCCATTATATTATTTATCTGTCCCTCTACTATATTATTATGATGTTTGGTTGTCATGTGGTGGTGTGTGTTTAATGGTTTTTTATTCAATTGTATCTTTTATCAGCATAATTTTGCACTAAAACGCAGATCATGGATTATTTTCATTCTGCTAATATATTATAAATTATTTATAGCAACGGTCAACATATTATGCAACGCGTATAACTAGTGGTATGCGAGCCCCAGTCTAGTGTTACGCAAGCAAGCATCAAAATACTGAAGTTCCATTAAACTTCAACATCATTTACAATATTTTAAAGCCGGCTTGCACGAATGATATTTATCAAGGTAACCTAGGGTTACCAAGTTTAAAGAATAAAATACATTGCCCCACACTTTTACACTGTTGATAGTTTTTACTCGGAGTATCGACCCGATTTAAGGACACCTTACTCCTTTATTGAATGTTGTAAACGGACTTGGGTTTTTTTATTTGGTTGTTTGGGTGGGGGAAAAAACAACAGTGTTAGAGAGGAAATGATTGAGTTTACTTTTATGCTAACCCGAGCTTACGATTATTTTTGGTCAATTCAACGCGACATAATTATTTGATAAATGCCTATGTAAAGTGTCTTTAGATTTCATCTTTAAAATATGCAAATTCCGTATATTGATTCTAAATGAGATATTATTTTATATTTGTAACCGTTATTCTTATTGTACTGTCGTACGTGAACTTTTTTAGCACAAAATCTAAAGGTATATTAATTGTATAATGAATAAAGAGGGCAAGCATAGGTACCTATATTATTGAAATGTATTTATAAACGGCCAGGGGTAGGAAAAAAGGGGGGGAGGGGGAGAGAGATATACTAGTGGTACGGCACTTTTTGTAACTTTCATGAGGTGGTACAATTCAAAAAAAGTGTTCAAACCCCTGATTGATGTATTAGCATTCTTCTATTATGCCTTCTTGTTTCAATATAAGATATCGTCATTGGCATGCATTCGATGTCAATTTTAGTGACTTCGTGGACTCTATTTCTCGACAAAATTTACCCGCGGAGTCATTTGCCACTACGGTCAGCGCTGCCATTACTCATTGCTATGAGCGAAATATAGGTAGAAAGCAACCACGCGCTGACTTGAAAAATACCTGTTGGCACTAAGACCTACAAAATCTAAAATGTAACCCAACCGATCTCAGGCGAGAGTTCCCGAACGGTAGAAGACGTATCTTTGGCCCGGAAACTTTGGATATTCTCTACGGGAAATATCGAGCTGCCCATAATAAGTATAAAACGGAGATTTTAAGAGCCAAAAGAGAAGCATGGGGGAAGTATATGGGTTTGGTCTCGCGATCTAATACTTGGAGTGTGTGCCATAGGTGCATCTCTACCGGTAAAACCTCTTGCTTTATGTGCGGAATCAAGGACCCACTGACCGGTGAAATGACAACTACAATAGAGGACACGGCTTCTGCTTTTCTTGGTGATCTTCTTCCTCGAGATAACCCTTCTTAAGATAGCATTTATCACTTGCAGGTGAGAATCCTGTCTTGAATTTTTTCTTTGACGTCCAACTCACCACTTGTCACCACTGACGAGATCAAAACAATTATCGATGGTCTTGATGACAATACATTTCCAGGGATAGATCGCGTTGATGCCCTTCTGGTTAAGAAATGCTGGAGCCTGGTTGACGTATCCTTAACCGATCTATACAACTGTGCTTGTCGGATAGCATTTTCCCTGAGTGCTGGAAGACCGGCATGTTGATCTTTATTCCAAAGCGTTGTGATAAACCCAAAACAGATCTTAAGGCCAATAACCCTCCTCCTACTTTTGGGTTAAATCTTGGAGAAAATCGTCAGTGATATTGCCGACTTTCCAACAAAACTGTCGACTTTCCCCTTTACAGTTTGGATTTACAAGAGGAATCTCCTGCAAGGATGTAATTTGCCACCTTCAACGGTACATGGTGAACTCAGGAAAGAAACATGTATTTCTGATTTCTCTCGATATCTCAGGCGCCTTCGATAATGTCTGGTGGCCTATGATTTTAAAGAAATTAAAAGTTCTCAATATTCCACGGAAAATTTTCAATTAATTCAGGAATACTTCAGAGATCCTTGTTGAGAGGTTGACTGCGGTTCTCAGTTTTTAGATAGGGAGGTTGACATCGGCTGCCCGCAGGGTGGTATATTGAGTCCTTTGCTCTGGATCATTCAAATGGACGATCTATTAAAAACCTTTCTGCCCCCAGGTAGTATGATTCAAGCTTACGTGGATGGTGGCCTAGTTCTGATCAGAGCCAGTACCAGGGCTTCGATCGAGAGCCCCTCAGTGGTCTGGATTGGTGAGTGGGGATCCAGAAATAAGCTCAACTTTGCTCTGCATAACACCTGCAGTATACTGTTGAAGGGGCCTCTTGCACGAGCTCTTAAAATTTCCTTTTCATGAATAAACATCCGTGTCTTTCGGCAGACAACTAATTTCGGAGTGGCAATCGACCGTGGCCTAGGTATGTTACCCCATATAAGATTTTCCCTGGTAAGTGCAGGAAGAGCAGCCCATATGGGGCCTACCGTTCCGTATGAGTAGACTGCTATAGTGGAGTATTCTTGGGGACTGGCCTCGGCTCCCAGTGGGTACAACCAGACTATGGGACTACCCAATTTATCTCTGGCCATGGGAGCTTTAATGGTAAACTTTTTAGCTTCAATCTTGTCCCTTCACCCTGTTGCAATTTTTGCGGTCACCTGAATCAATCCACAGAGCACATTCTGCGGTACTGCGATGAAAATAGAATCAGTAATTTCTGAAGGGAACTCCACTTAGCCTTACATCGGTTCATCTTCGGACCGATTGGCTACTCTGATATAATGGCGTCAAAGGATTGTTTTGTTGCATTTGAAATTTTCTGTGAAAGTACTGGCAACTTGCTGAGTTGGTAGAACTCCAGGTCTTTAGTCACTTTATAAGAAAGAAAAAAATGCGCAGCGAGTAATTTCCCTTTTCCCGTGATGTTGGGCCATAAGTCCGTACTCACCACTATTATTTTCAGACTCAGGTATGTCAGCCCCGGAGAAGGAGTCTGTTTGGGCAGTTCCTTCTTTATCACTATGTGACGTCGTGGTCATAAAAAAATAAAGTAGATTTCGATCTTCTAGTGTAGAT
The DNA here is from genome assembly GCA_949825065.1 of Odontocerum albicorne. NCBI lineage: Eukaryota > Metazoa > Arthropoda > Insecta > Trichoptera > Odontoceridae > Odontocerum > Odontocerum albicorne. Next base: position 16,242,962 of record OX463840.1, read on the forward strand.
CACGCTGGATGGAGACTTATTTTGTCCACCATAACAGCGTGGGTGGAGGTAGGATCGAACTGAACTGAAAGTACGATATATTATACGACTTTATAATTTATAATTTTTTTTCAGAATTTTACTTATTTTCTTAATACTTGACAGTAGGTGATAAATGGAATTGATAAGTTACTAACAAAAAGTGCTCCGAACTGTCGTCTAGAGTCGACAATATTTTTGTGAGTCACCGGACAAGAGCCTTCGCCTTATTCTCGATTTGCGAGTTCTTTATTCGTTTATTGAGAGCAATTGTTTGGGAAGTTAGTCACTCCAAAATGACATCACTTTAAATCCCGTTGCCGTGATTTGTCATAATCGGATCGTACAAACAGGAACGGTCAATAATACTCTTTTTTGTTTTTTATATTCTCCTGTCTAAATCAAATTAAATTATTAACAATGATAAATTAAATATATCTAAATGTATAAATGTATTGCAAATAAAACAAATTTTCCTCAAAGGAGTTTTTATTTGGAAAATAGAACCTTACTTTTTACGGGGATCGAATATATTCATAGTATTATATTAGGCTTTCATTGTACATTGTACTACTTGGATTATGGACATGTAGCAATCTCTTCCAACCAAACAGAAAGATACTAAAGAGGTCTTAAGTGAAAACCAGACCGGAACCCCTAATATCCTATTCTATACACGGTTTTTCCATCTTAATGCCAAATTGAATTAGATTGCTGGAAATGGCGGATGATTAACAACCTTATTGACCCTACTGATCAGATTCAGATTCATATTTATTGTATTACACTTACGTTGTACACACTAAAACCTACCGGGTTTATTGTCGTATGGGAATCTCTTCCAGCCAATCGGAAATATGTTAAAGAAGACTTAAGTGAAAACTAGACTTCAACCCGTTTTAAAAAAAATCTAGGTACCAACGAGAATCATCCTCGCAAGACAGACTTGTTACCAACTTGGCCAAGGCGGACAACATTAAAAAAAATATGATTAATGAAATTAAATACATTAAAAAAATATTTTGTAGAAATTTATAAATGTTTCATACATGATATTAACGCGCAGTATAAATCAAAATGATAAAACACCCATAAATATTATACATACAAAGAAAAACTATATTCGTATCAGTAAGAACGTGAGGGAAGGTATAAAAAATTTAATACGGGAAACTATATTCAAAATAAAATGTCAAGTTAAATGGCAAAGGGACGACCCAAATACAACAAGGCTGATGGGCCAGCTTTGTAAAAGGTCATAGTCGATTCCATTTTCAGCTATCTAAGAAAAACGTTCTTTCTTCGAGTCATAATACAGGAAAATTTATAAAATACCAGTTGATCAGTTAAGGTATTTTTTCCTACAAATATATGGAAATAGACGAGAATTTGTTTTTATTTTATATAGTATTTGTGGTATTACTCGTAAGTCAATTATTGAATTAAAATTTTCAAAATGAAATAAGTTGTCTATATTCATACATTTTATATTGACACATGCATATTTTACAGTTTTCACATGATTTCACAAACTGGAAGTTTTTTTACACTTTTGTTGTATAGAGTACGGTCTGGTAGATTTATTTCCAAGTGGCAATCTCTTTCAACCAACCAGAAAGATGTTAAAGAGGTCTTAAGTAAAAACCAGACTGGACCTTTCATAAAAAAATTGGTACCAACGGGAATTAAATATCAGTAACCCCTCCGATTGGAAGACATGCGTCTTAGTAACTAGGCAACGGAGATCATTTTTCATCTTCTCATATGGGTTTTCATGGTTTCCTTCTTTCAATATTTCATCCATTTGGTCCAACTATACTTTTATTGGTGTTCATCTCTGGTTTTTTCCAATCAGGTTTGACTTATATAGTATATTGGTTTTGTCAGACTTTCATAACTCATTCGTTCTAACATATCCAAATAGCATTAGCCTAATATATTTTCTATAATTTATTACATCAATCGCTAGTTCAAATTTATCACTGTATTCTGATTTTTTCATACATTGTCATCATTGCACGTATTTATTGGTTTTGCCTCAATAAAAATCATTCAAGGTTATACCTACCAATTCACCTAGAAACTGTTTCTAACTTTTTTATTTGAGCGGTTTTCAAAAAATACACACAAGTTAAACTTATTTTCCATATAGTTAAACTTATTTAACACACACGTGCTAGAAAACGATCATAGGTTTCAGATAATAAAGCAGTAAATGCTATGTTAAAACAAAATAAAAATAATAATTTAAAATCAATAATGTCGAAGTTTTAAAGGCAGTTTCTATAGTGCACGGAAAACCTCTAAATCTCTTATGCCTCTTAGGGAACCCAACAAAACTGGCATCATTGATTCCATTTCAAACGTGTCAACAAAACCAAATCTCATCAACAAATAAAGATGCAATGACTATTGTATCGGGCTTCCCTTCTGCAAGTCTTTTTCAGAACAGCGCAGTGGGCAAACCATTAGATACATTGATTGAATGTCGCCACAGATACATAGTAGTGGGTTCTCTGCAACAATGCTCCATCTGAGGAAATTTTATTTTGAGTATTTATCCATGAGGGTGTATAGGCAATTAAGACACCTCGCCCCATGGTAGGTGGTGTTCCAACTGCAGGCATCATGTTCGTATGCTTTCAGTTCTAGCTCTCCAGAAATCGATATGGTCACATAATGAGAGCATTCGAGGAGATTGTAAATTGTTATAAAACTTCTGCATGTTGGTATTTAGTCATTTATTAGATTTTTTGGGACCATTAAGTTGAAAGTATTTTTTACTCTGCATGCAATATTGTGCGAATGTCCTAACAATAATGTACAACTTTTACATTGGGATTAGTCTGAGACATTTAGTAATTAGATATATTTTATTTAATGAATTATATAAATCTGCTTTACATGGGCAGATGTACTTAATACTGGGTATCATAGTTATATAAATCTATAGTTATGTAAACCCCTGATAAATCTACAAAGTATATCATATAACCAGAAGTAATTCTTAGTCACAATCGTACTAGCTCATTACGAAATACTGTGATTCTCACGATATCTACTGACTATTCCGTCTCTTCTTTCAAATCTTCAAACCATCCTTGCATTTCAATATACCATTTAAATAAAAATATTAAACTGTGAAATCTTATGTAAAGCCTTTTTAAAAATAATGTGTATTAGGATTTGGTTAGTAATTTACAATCTGTGAAGAAGAGAATCTCAATCCACATAATTCATTCAGATTCTTTGCAATAAATCTGCGAACTTACGGATTATTATTTAGGTTGAGCAAGTTATATGAAATAATTTTCTTCTGAAAAAGTTCTGACAAGATTATTTTTGGCGATAAACAAGCACAAAAAAATAGTGTTTTACGAACGAAAACATTTTAAGCTATCATGTCAAAATTATTTGAACTGCATCGATTTTTTAATGAAACCGCCTTCTTCACAGTTTTACCTTGTCAAACAAGAACATCCAGCAAATGCTGAGCTGAAACGATAGTGAAAACAAACGGTGATACATAAACTGTTTTCATCAGGTTCCTCTTTTAAGTTAATAAATAATAAATATCTTTATGAAATGTGGAGTTGGTATTTAAAGTGAGATTGGTCTCACTCCTGAACACTAAGAGGGTTGAGGATGGCGAATACATTTATAAGGAAGGAGAAAAACAGGAAAAGAGTGTCCTATACCGATGCTTGGGACCTGTAATGTAGTTCGATCAAAGAAATTCATTTAGGTGTGAAGGTAAAGTTAGATACGGTGACTAAGTACATGTGAAGAAGTAGAAATTTCCCCTAACATGTGTAAGTTTTTTTTTTCCAATTTTTCAACGAATTTACCATAGTTAACATACAGCTTGATTTTTGGAACACATGGATTATCAAAAATAAAAATAATATTCTCAAAAAAACGATGGACTTTTCTTCTGACTTGAAACAGTGTGATGATACGAGTCATTACATTATGTATTCGACTTATTTCAATCATATAAAAAAGTTCTGAATATGTTATATAATTTATTGAATTTTTAATTAACGACAAATAATGAGTTATATTTTTCGAGTCAAAGACCATAAATTAACCTTTCCAAATTCACAATTTTCAAACATTAAATATTTTGATTCACAGTTTTAGTATCACTGAATTAATACATTTGCTTCCTTTGTATGAGCGATTATACATAGAACGCTCTAGCAATGTCAACAGAATTGGTGTGCTGACTGACTGGATATTGATAGTAATCCTCAAACTTTTCTTTGGCATAATTTGCAAAAAAATACTTCATCAAAAAGAGAAAAAACATGTATAGCTTTATTTCTTGATAAAATAACATCTCAATAACGTAGTAGTTTTAAATTTATAAAGAAAAATATAATAGTGACTTGCTGAAAACCCATTCAAGGATGTGCGAAAACAATTACTATTGTGAATACTTGTTAATTGTTATAACAACTTACATTATATTCCATCACGTCATGTTCCGTTGCTAATCAATCAAAAAGTATGTTGATCAATCATGCTCTAGCCTGCGAGCGTCTCTTATTTCGCTTTTCCTGATTTTTGTTGGAAATCCGTGATCTTTGAACCTTATTAAGAAATTGTGATCGATGTTATATTTTTCTTCGCTTTGCAGCAACATACTCTTCTTGTGTCAATCTGGGTCTTTCAAGCATTTTAAAATGTTTTTTTTTGTATAAAGTTAACGGTTAACGGTCGCGCCTAATTTTACTAACTATACGCATTCAAAACGTTAAGAAAATCATAAAATTGTTTGATATTTCACTTAATAATTACCTTATTTATCAGTGCGCGCGTACTCGAAATGTGCAAATGACAATAAACTTATTTTAATTTGTTTTTTTTAAAAGAACAAAACAAATGTTTAGTTTGAAAAATAAAGGACCTAATTAAATATTGCTTTTAAGTACATATCGTCCAATGGCTGACTTGTTCTACTTTGAGGACGTATGTTCAAATTAGGAACTTTCAGGATACGCAATAGCTTCTGCATTTACCCGTATATTTTGTTTCATTTTGACTTCACGGTTTCAGAATGATTCGCTTCATTTTAGTATGTTTAATCGAATACACATTTTGCAAACTAAACCGTTCCCATTGATATGAGGACGGAAACTGTAAAAATCATAGCACTGTATTGTTTAAAAAATGTAATATTTACAGTACTACAACCCATCGAGCTTATTGTCAAATGGAAACTTTTACCAACCATCCACAAAGATGATTAAAACAGACTAAAACTATTTGTTTAATACAAGTATTATTCAAAACGATAGATTACCGCTGTGCTCAATATTAAAATAGTGTAAAAGATTATGTTATCCGGAAAGAATTTTCGTATTGGTCGAATTAATCTTTAGAACAAAAATTTTCCAGCTTACTTTATACGATATATTAACGTGCTGAATGTTTATTATTATAAACGTTAAGCGCATTTTTTTTTCGGAAGTTGCTTGGTTGGTTTTTTGGCGTTATTTTAAATATGGAATAAAATTTATTATTTTCGGTGCTTGTTACTTTTTTATTACAGGGAATAAAAAAATGCTTTGCAAACCAAAAAAATATATGTTCAGTGTATGGTGACAATGGAATAAGTGACCGTGTGTATCAATGTGATTTTTTTAAATTCCGTATTAGTGATATGACACTCAAAGTTGGTATCCGTTCTGAAACGTCGATTACCACCGATGACGATCAAATTAAGACTGAAAACAACCAGTGTTGCGTGATACGAGATATTACTACATACCCATACATACGAGTATATACCATTACACCATTTCCCTGTCGAGGTTGGTAGATACACATCCATCGCCTCTTTCCCATCCATACACCTTCTCATACAACGTCTACGATTACTCTAACTTTCTATCCAACAATGCTTTCCTTTGTGTTCGTATCTCAAACCTTCCACTGAAATTTGCGCTAGATATTGGTTTGGTTAGTATTTCTTCATACATTCATGCCACATGCCTAAACGACCTCAAAGTTCTCTACTTCGTCTTACTCAACACATCAGTTTTTAGTTAACATTCCTTCCGTAACCCTTCATTCCTTATTCTGTCGTACGAGAGATTACTGAAATACTGAAAATATTAAAAACCACCGGTCACGGGCATTTTGCGTTTGAATTTGACATAAAAATATGAAACTGCATTACAGACAAACGATTCGTGAGTAATATGCAAATTAAAATAAAATGAAAACATTGTACGCACCAATTTGTGAATAAAAAAATTAACTTGAAAACTTTTCGAAAATTAATAACTCAATCGATCCCAGACAGTATGACCGATTGTTATCCACTTCCCTATAATATATAATTAGAACAATGGTAGATAAAAAAACAAAGCTTACCCAAAGTGAAATGTTCAAAATTGTATGTTAATGTGAAGTTATAAGGTTAAAATATTATATTAAATGCTGAGTTATAGAGAAAGCTGGTCCAGTAGTAGGATTAGCGCCGCCACTGTTTAAAAAAATTATAAAACCACACTCTTTAAACGTAATATGATAAAAAATATCAATTTTTTTAAATAATCTGAATGTGTTTATATTGCGTGTTGCACAATATTAAAACTTATTAAGTTGTTTTTCATAATTTAAGAGTATTATATTTTAAATGAATTTTTAAAATTATATTTTCTGATGTGTTTCAAGTTCTTATCCACGTTTTTTATTTTTATTTTCAAGTGTAATGCAAAAAGTCAAAACAATATTAAATGAGACAGAATACGCTGGAGGAAAAATGTCAGTAAATAAAGATAGATGATGAAAAAGCCTGTTGAAGGAATAGAACAATTTACTGTGTGAAATTTAATAGAAGTAAATAGTCAACAAAATGTATGCACATGAATGTAAAAAGTTGTGTGTGTAGATCTGTTATATCTGCCTGCCTCAAAAGAGGCAAGTTTATGATATGATTTTATTTTTAATATGTTCACTACAGAGTATTGTCTACATATATAAATCATACCGTTTGTACGTCGGTTACTAAGGAGTTCTTAATTAAAAATATATTTCAAATTTTTTTATTTTTCAAACATTCCTTGACAGCTGTCACTTTTTAATATACAATACAATATTTATGTAAGCCAACACTTTTTGACAAAGTTTGAAAAAAATTCACTCACTTTAACAAAAAATATGTTCATCAACGAACTGTAAAATTGAATTCAAGAAATATAAAAAAATGGTGTTTACTTCTGTTATTATAAAGGAGTTATTTTTAAATTTTCATAAATGCACATGAATAATCGAGAAGTGGCGCGCACCTAAAATATCTCCGCCTGTCCACAACGCACACGGACCACATATGATGACTACGAACCTGGTAGGAAAACAGACAATAATGCGTAGTTCGCATGCTTAACTCGAAGGTGAGTTAACCTATTATTTAACCGTTAAATACTCACTGAATATGTTTGGAATGGATCGAGTGAGAAATTTTCTGCTTACCGTACGTATAAGTTCTTTGAAACCGTTACTAAAATTAAATTAATTTAAAATTTTCCACAGCACCGATTTCAAATTGTGATTTAATATATAAAAAAAAGTTCTTTGGAAATTTAATATACGAGGACAATTGATTTTATTATATTTCAACCCAATTTTTATGTTTTTCGAGCAAAAACAGTCAAAATAATACATTCAAATGTAAAGGAACGGAACGAAAGAATGACCAGAACGAACCCTGTGTGCTTGGCTGATAATTAACTTATTTATGTCAATATAGAATTACATCAAAATTGGAAGGTTTTTTTCAACGTTAACAAATAGACAAGAAAAACTTAAGACCATCTGGAATCAAATCCGAAAAATCTTGAGGTTTATTTTCTTCAATAAACGGTTAACTAGTAAATACATAGCTTAGGCATGTGCGTGAATGATTGGTGCAAATGTAGAACGTGTAATAAGGGCATGCTTTTTTATGTGATTATTGAGGTAATGATGGTTTCCGAATACTATATGAGATAACTTGGGATTGAAGTTTGTGTAATGATGTGAATTCAGAGTGTGAATGTTACAGCTGAGTGTATGATAAAACAATTGCTGAAACATTCATACCCAGCATTCACATCCTGTTTAGGACAAATATATAAAATTTATATTTGAGAAATAAGACCACTTCATCATAGGCCTTGCTTTAGTTAAGATATTCTGTACATCCACAAAATAGCGTTTTTTTTTTTGTGTCGTTATGTACTTCTACTCTACAGTTCGCAATACCATTAGAACGATTTAAATTTTAAATATTGTATTTTAAAGATGTATTTAAATTTTTGTACAAGTCTTTTTTTCTCATCATCCATGTATTTTCTGTAAATTTACCTCTGATCACAATATGAATGTTCATTTGAAAAAAAATGTCATACCTATATTCTAAAAAGGTTTTGAAATATTTATGCAATCTTTAGTACAAACTAAAAGAAAATTATTGTACACATTTATGCATGTTTCAAATGGGTTAAAAGCCAATCATGGATATTGATAAATATTTATAACCTACATTCACTTGGAGGGAACTAAATATACAGGACTTGACAACACATTATCACCAGGCATTACTCCATGATAGTGGGAAAAGTATCGAAGGAAAAAATAAAATTCATGCTTGAACGACTAAAATATTAACTTGACGACCTCCATAGTCTAGTTGGTAAGACGCTTGACTTCCATCTAGGGTTTCGGGTTTTATTCACGATGGTATCTGAAAAAAAGATCCCAGTGTGATAAAATATTAGCTTGGTAACAATAACAATACTCACAAGCGTTGGACATGTGTTTATGTTCATAGAGCTTAGATATGGTATACAGGTTATATAAAAAGCTTACCAATTACATACAAAGTTTAAGATAAATTATATACAACAGGAACAAAATTATATACAAAGCTTAGAGATATTATAGTATGTTAGTATCGCGGCACGAGTTACAAAATTACCTCTGCTAGAGCGGGGTAGTTTTGTAACTCGTGCCACGATTTACGTGCCTGCTCGAGTGATCTTCGGCCTAACACATAGTTTAACCTGGGAGTTCTAGATTTGATTCCCGTTGAAACCCTTATGTATTTAAAAAAGGGGTCTTATATGGTTTTCAGTTAAGACCTCTTTAACATATTTCTGTGTCGTTGGAAGAGATTGCCTAATGCCAATAAAGTGTAACAGTACTATACAAGTAGTTCTACTGATACTGAAAACAACATTGTCTCACGGGAATGCTCTTCAATATGTCGGAATCACCAATTTGGATGTATATAAAGGTATTAAAATATCATGAGATCAAATTAAGGATTAGTTCCTTAAATATATGATCTTACTAGAGCTAGAAATGAAGGATATTAATTGTCTTAACAATGTAACAATGAATTATATTATATATTAAAAAGCAATTGAAAAACGGCACCCACTGAGATAATCTTAGAAGATAAGAACTGAGAAAATTCCCGCAAACCGTTGGATTCTCCTCCATTAATCGCTCTTCACAGAGCACCGGGTCACTATAAGCGGCTCTGGGTCACGGGGAGGACAACAAGGCAGCTCACTGGGTCAATGGTGTCCTCAATTATGGGCGCCGGAGCATCTTACTGGGTCACCAATGTACCCAATTATGTGATATGGAACGTTTCTGAGCCACCATATAATTTTTACACATGGACGTTACTGTATCGGACGTTTTTGCGCGAATGTAGAAAATCTACAAGACGTAGAACATGGATTGCATGAAATATAATTGCATCAAAATTCGGGGGTTCCTTAGTTTGTTTTTATCATATAAATGAAAGGTATTGTTTCCTGGACATGTTACACTGGTTTTGTTAAGAATGAGTGAATAACATAAATTAATGCCCAATTTTATAACGACTATAGTAGAAGGTATGGCATGCTTTAAGAAGCGACTGAAACATCTCTTAATTTCTAGTCAGTCATATTACGTGATTCATTTCTGATTTTTCTTTTGTCTTTACCATCCCTTCCTTTTCTTTTGATTGGTGAATCTCACTTTTACTTTTATAATGTATATGTTTGTAAATTTCATAAAGATTAATAATCATGGGAGATTGTCGCCTAGCAGTAAGTCCGCCAGATTGTTTTTGCAATAAATAAATACATAAAATATAAGGAATAATACAAATAGGGGAATCAGAGTTTTTTATCTTTGGTGCTACCGTAGGTGACCATGTACACCATTTTGTGTTAGGCGTATCACGTTGCATATATTGCAAAGAGTTTCAACACTTGCAGTTTTCTTTCTCTATCCTTGATAACTATTACCAGTTCTGCGCAATTTTGCTCGATCTGGTGCTGTTTATTTCCAGCTGCTGAACGTTTTTCTTTGAGCATGATTTTGAGTACATAGGTCTTTATACTTTTGCGCTATCCGTGTTTTCTTCGGCCCTCTATCAGCTCACCAAAGAGGACATTTATGGAGATTCTAGAGTCCGACTTGGGATAGTATATAACTGAATTTCAAAATGAAGCCTTTTTCAAGAGTAACCAAAACTGGTGGTTCATGGTTCTTATCAACACTTTTTAAAACTATCTAAGAATATTTAAAATGTTTGACAGCGTCTAAATTAAAATAAGACAAAAAATATATTAGACCTTTTTTATGACAAAAAAAAACGGTTCAGAAAATGACCGTTTGACCAAATTTTATATTCCAAATCTCTTCACTTTTGTACCCAATTGTATCTACGCAGAAACGATGACGCAGAAACGGTGACGAAAAAACGGCAACGAAGAAATGACCACGAAAAAATGTCCTAGACCCCCAATGATGATCGTCGATGTCCCATTACGCTGCAACATGCAATTTAAATTTTATTTGATTAGGTGTGTCACGTAAATAATGATAAGAAGTATTTTTGTTCCGTTTCGTTGAATTCAATTGTGGTATTTATTTTCAAATTTTGACATTTCCACTTTCAAATGACAAATTACGTCCAAAAATAATTTCAAAAGAAAATAATACAATAAAATTGTTGAAGACAGAGTAATATTTATTACAAATATACACAAGCCTGTTGGGTTAAGCAAAGAAGACAGAGCGCTCACATTTCCTATCACGACATATTTCCTTCGCCTCCTTCAGATTCATACATCTTCACATACAGTTTTTTTTTTCTGTTTCCCTTCCTCCTTACCTTTCCTTATTTCAAATTTTCATACATTTGGTGCAACCATACTTTTCACGGTCGTTCTTTATCCCGACTCCCACGTATTATTTTTATTAAAATTCTATTAAGGTGGTCTTACATCACCCATCTTTTCAACATGTGCATTTTAAACTCACGTTCACCCTTAATAATCGCATTTTAAACTCACATTCACCCTTAATAATTGCATTTTTAACTCGCATTTATTTTTAACTCACCCTTAATATTGCATTTTTTATTTTCTGATACATCAACACAACCCATATTTTTCTCCTCCTGAAGAAACGCTCCAATACCGTATCATCGCTTGAATTGTAAAATTCAACCAACAGGACCACAGCAATCCTATAATCACTGCCCTGAATCAGGCTTATAAGTCCGAACTACCTTTCCTTTGTAAGCACAGGCTTTCGAAGCATCTTCTGTTGCTTGACTAGTTCACATGCGGTATTAGCTGGGAGAACCAAGGTATGAGTGAATATGATGAAATGCAAATAGCCCGAATGAGTAGACATGTACGTGTTAAATAATTAGTATTAAAATAACTAGTTATAAGAATTGTTATCTAGTTATAAGTTTATATGAAGGTGTTAACTATTTCTAAGAAATTAAATGTTTATATTATTGAAAATTTAATTACGTGTAAGAAATTAAAGCTAACATATGTAAGTTCATAGTTATAATACTCGTATATAAATTAGATTAATATATACATATAAAATTGTATATAGGTATACCTTTGTCAAATGTTTGTATTATAGATTATTATTAAATAAAAAAAAAACAAAAAATACGTGTTATTCTCGGTGCATGCATTTCCACGCCCAGGTTTTACTTTCGAACATCAATGTTGCCCTCTACACTGTGATGGACCATGATTATTATTTTTATCTTCGTTCAAAGTGTAAGTGAAAATAAACTTCACAATTAATTAAACTAGGACTACTAATAAAATATATGTATGTAATATACAATACGAGGTTTCAGAAAACAAATACCTAATCTTTTTAAACCCAAATTAAAGTAATATTATTTAACACTAAAATTTTCAGAAAAAATATTTTTTATTCTGCCAATGAGTCAACTTATTCTCATTTGTTATATACGTGCAAACGAATATTACTTGAGTTTGATAAACAATACGTTTGTATATTGAACTTAGTTGAATTCCAATATTAAAATTGAATAGTGAATATGCTTCACAATCAATATACTTATTTAAAAACTCAAATCAAATTAATCAGCACGAATTAATAATTGTTTTGAAATCATTTGAGTAAACACAATTATCTGGACTGTTTTATTCGATATTAAAAATATTTATATTGTAACACTCAGCATTATGAATGATTATTATTTTAACAAGAAGAAACAATACTTAATAAGTATTGTCATTTTATTTTCAATAATGAGTAGATACAATGTTTCTGCGTGATGATGACTCATGCATTTTATGATATGGAATAAATTTCAAGGTGCAACATATTTTATTATCATTTTGCACTCTCCTTAGAAACGCTGAAACCTGAGCAGAATAGGTTCCCATAAGAATATTCGACGTTTGAATTGAATACTTAACGTAACTGGGCAAGATAAACAAACCAATGAGAAAGTCTTTAATCGTATCGGTATGTCATAAGTTTGTAGCACTCTTTGAAGAAAATATACCACTTGCTTGAGTATCACAATCGAACGAATGACAGTCAGTTAACAATCTTGACCGTGAAATTGTAATGTCAAAAGATCCTACGATGGACAACACCTAAGTTATAAGGGTGTGTGTCAAAGAGACGTGAAGTTTTGTAGAACCTCAAATTCGAGAGAGAGTGAATCTTGGAGTACCCCCGGATCGAAATTTGGTTTCCACAGTCAAAGTATATACCGCCAACACCTAACTTTCCTCTAACAATAATCGATTATATTTGTATTTTATTATTCACTGCTTCAAATGTCTTTCAAGATGGACAAGTCAACTTTAGCTTGCCTTTTTTGACGGTATATTATATCAGATTGTTAAATTTCCTGTGTGCTGCTTTGTTGACTATTGGTTGATCGTTGTGAAGTTTGCTAAAACAAGCTCGCGATATGAACACGCTGAAGTATAAATGCAGCCCTAATGTCAAATATAGTATGAGCTATCAATTCGATGTAACGAAAAAAAAAAGATTTATATTTTACAGCCAATTAGGGTTTATTTCAACATGTGCCTGACATCTGTTAAATTTGATTTGATCGTTTAACATACGAGCTTTGCAGTGTTTATTACAAGTGTTCTGATTCTACGAAATTTCTGAAATACAAACAAAACGAACCATTATGGCCCACCATAAGTTGAAATCAGCAGAGAACTATTAATAATTGCCAAATACTTAGTGCATCTCCCAAGTATTTGAAATTATGCACCAGTTAATGCCAAATACTTGATGCATTTCCCTCCTCCAATATTTTGCATTGGACAGTTATTTAATGATTTGCTGTTTGATGCTTATTTTTTTGTTAATAATGTTACATCATTCCTAATCTCGCTATGGAGATCTTTTCGCAAGTTATCATCATGAACGATGTAATTGAGTTAGATAATTTCGTAATTAATTCAGGAGATCATTTATATTTAAAAAAATATGTGTATATCTCTCGCAGTATACCTACATTGGTAAAGGGGCTAATTTATGTTTATATACTATAAAAACTGGTTTTAGGCCAACGAATGCAAGTTTAATTTCTGCAGAACAGAACCAATATGTTGTGAAGTTTTTACGTGATTCTAACCCAGTGTCTAGTTTCCCATTTTTGTCTGCATTATCGTACCCTGCTCATGGAGAACTGTAAAAAAAGTGACTTTTGATTTTTTTAAATTCGAAATTACACTTTGACTATTTCGGCCCACCGGGTATCACTTGGTAACCTGTTGATCCAGTTCGCCGCTGATCAGATGGCTATATTTCAACACAAGAAATTAATTAAACGAATATATAGTATGTTTTAACCTAAAATATCGTAAGATGGGAAAGGCAGAAAATACGTTACTGGCGGGATCACGTTCAAAGAATAGACAAGACCTGAATTATCCTATAGTTTGTCATGGTTACCCCATAGAAATCCGACCACCATACAGACTCTCAAAGAAAGAATGTATAGCTCATAGTCCTCATCCCAGGAATAATGTGGAAAAAACTGATCAAGAATCTACTGAAAGACGAAGAAGAAGATATGTTTTTCAATTAAAGATTACATCCCAAGATTCGATGTAAATAGATACTAGATATATATCATATACCATGCTACGGAATATATTTCAATAATATATTTCGATAATATATTGGAATGTATGCAACATATTTGATTGTACACTTTCAATAATATATCGGAATATATGCAACATATTTTATTGTACGCTACAACATTTTGTATTGTATACTACACAAACTAGCGGACGTATTGATGGCAATACGGCATTCTTTTCCACCCAACCGGAAAGGAGGTGTTTTAACAAACCATACGTGAAAACCAGCCTATAATCTGTCTAATATCAGGTTGTCAATAGGAATCGTACCCGCAACTCCCGGATCGGAAGACAGGCGTCTTACCAACTAGGTCTCGAAAGTTATTGCACATATTAAGTAAAGTCGTTTCGGAAATGAGAGTACTCCAACGCGATTTTTTCCATGATTTTTTTAAATCAGAATCTTCCAATTAGTATTAAATAACTAAAAATTTATTCCGCATTAATAATTCTTTCTAGATTTCATATTCGGACTCTGAACAGAGCCCCACGATATCCGTAGAAATTTTGCAATTGAAAACGTTATTGAAAACCTAAAAGTAATATAGCAAGTTCAACACCCATTCTAAGATCACCAGCCAGCAATATAGCAAGTTCAACACCCTTTCTAAGATCACGAGCCAGCAATATAGCAAGTTCAACACCCTTTCTAAGATCACGAGCCAGCAATATAGCAAGTTCAACACCCTTTCTAAGATCACCAGCCAGCAATATAGCAAGTTCAACACCCTTTCTAAGATCACCAGCCAGCAATATAGCAAGTTCAACACCCTTTCTAAGATCACCAGCCAGCAATATCTAAAAGTAATATAGCAAGTTCAACACCCTTTCTAAGATCACCAGTCACCAGCCAGCAATATTTAAAAGTAATATAGCAAGTTCAACACCCTTTCTAAGATCACCAGCCAGCAATATCAACATTGAAATCTAGGTATAGTTGCATGAAGAGAATACTATCACTTACGATTCCTACAGATAAAACGCGTTCACTCAAGAAAGTGGAATGAAAAAAAGTCTGAATACTGGATAGTCTGAATACTGGATAGAGAAAAATATGGCACCAGGAGACCAGCTCCTTGGAGTTGGATGAGGTTTTTAGAACGAAAGTAGCATTGAATTTCACTGTGGACTCACAACGCATGCTAACTAGATCGAACATCGGGACTATGTGGTGGAAGTAAAACCTGATTGATGCGAATGATAGAGCGACCTCTATTATTTCCTACTAGAAACACGTGGCATGACATCGAAATTAATTCCTGAATATTTCACCCCAAACTATGGTCATTCAAAAAAAATCTCATCGATAGGCTCACAATAACACGAGTTATACCGAAGTCTAATTAAATATGACACGCTGAGTTTTACATTGAAATAGCGAGTTAATAAAAGCATATAATGACTATTAAATTATTTAAATACAAGATATTTCTTGCTTTCAATAAAATAATTTCTCTTAATAAATTAAAGAAACCTACGTAATAGATATAATATTTCAATTTTAAATTATCAATATTCCGGTAGAAAAGAACATACCGGAAGTTATATTCATCTTGATTAATTGCAATATTTTATATTCAAACCATAAAATATGGCAATCATTGAATTAAATACATCGCGTTTTACTTTCAAAACCAACATAAAATTGCAATTACAATTAAAGCAGAAACCGTGCATTAACTTAATGGCTTCTTAATGCGTGTTTTTAATGTTTCGGTGGAAGCTTTGAGTTCTTTCACTATCGTTTATTATTTTTGTAAATATTCAATGAAAACAGATCTCAACCAACACGTGCTAACCGGATTGGGGTAATATCGTTAAATATAATGCGTTTTTAGAATGACAAAATCTAAAATCATCATCATTACCACCATCCTCTGAGACGGCCTCCATTTTCTAGTTGGCAAGACGCTTGACTTCCACTTGGGTATGTGGATTTGATTCACGATGATACTGAAAAAAGGAAAAAAGAAGGGTACCAGCCTGGTGAAAGAGTTCATCAAGAAACAATACTAGTACGCGCCTAGTACATGTGGGAGTACTGATATCCTTTCACGTGTGTTTGTGTTACCAACGTGTGTTTGTGTTGACGAACCGCGATTCCCAAGCCTGTTTTATATGTCCTAAACCTGAAGGCTCGATTCCCGGGATTAAGAAAATGTCGTCTCCAGACCACGTTTATCAATATCTTCGAATCACCAAATCAAATACATATGTTAAGAAGTACCATACCATAATGTCCCAACTGAGATAAGCAGAGAGAACAGGTCTTCACTTCATTCTCTCCTGCCTGCCTGTTTTTAAATAGTTTTTTTTATAATAAATGTATGATAACAATAGCGACTTACACTTTTCTATATATTATTTAAACAAGAAAAAAAACTAAAATGCTAGTGTGTGGGTTTAATTCACTTGTATCATATCGAAAAAAAATTCCTTCAATATTAAGTTTGTTTTTAAAATTTTGTTATTAATAAAAACTGACCATTTTTTTCTGAAAAACTGACTAACAAATCAAATTTACAGTGTAAATATGAGTGCAAGGTGTGGTAGAAAAAAGCTAATAAAGTATGGTTGGATGGAGTGAATGATATTTTGAAAAAAGAAAATGTATTAAGTAAGTTAAAAAAACATGCAACTAAGATGTATGTCGCGAAGCTAAGATGAGGTGAAATATTTGTGTATACTGAACATACACATTCACCTATGTTAGTCATATACATTCTCCGACAATCATGACTTTTCACTTTTTATCTCCACTCTTTCAGAATTTGGTTTATTTGGCCATGCCATGTTTCTCTCGGTCTTCCCAAACTTTTCGTACTAGCTAAAAAAATAATCTATTTCTCGTATACACACATCTATTACTTTTATAAATGATTTCATTATTCATTCTTTCTACACGATCGACACATCTCACATTTCTTCTTGTTTTGTATTACACTTTCGTTTTACATAGACAACCTGGCTGATTGATTGCATGTGGCAATCTCTTCCAACTAACTGATAAAATCAGACTACTATCTTTTTTTAAATAAATTGGGTCCCAAAGGAAATCAAACCTGTAGCCCCCCGATTGTAAAATACAAGATATTTGTAACCAACTAGGTTACAGAAATCGTCGTAAGTTACATTTACAAGAAAGTATTCCTTGATAAAATGAAGAATAAAATTTTCTTTTCTAAATTGATTTGATTTTTGTTATTATAATAGTTTTGATTCTAAAGATTTAAAAAAAATTATGCAAAGATTATTACTTATTTTTTCCTTATCTAAATCATTCTTAGATTGGGACGTTTATTTGGGATCCATTTCTCTACCGAATAATAAAAAAATAAAGATAAAAAACACTTAAAATGATAAATAAAATAAATGTTTCCAATTTATCTCCGCGGCCTCTAAAATTATCGAAATATGAAATAATAGCGTTTAATACTGTTTTAGTTCCGACTCGCATCTATTATATGTTATCACTTATCAGTAATATCGAAATATCGAACCAACAAAATAATAATTTTTCATCAATATTCATCTGATAATTATCTTTACCATATTTAACTGGATGCAAATTGAAGGGCATTCAACACAATCCAAAAATTGCATGCAACATACCAATTTTGTTTTTATTTGTGACAACATTCTACAGTTTTAAGAGAAATATACATTTTTTGACCGAAATACACCCGTCTTGAACCAAACATCCATTACTATATTGAAACAACTACGATAAACACCACAAAAAACTCCACATTTTCCCAAAATTTTGTAATTTAGATATTTTTTTGTAGTTTTGGAAATATTATATTTAAAACTCAAATCCAATATTTTTCACCAAAAAAATTGCATTTATTGACCAACTCGCATCGAAAGTTCAAATTTTTAACAAGAAAACATAACAGATCTTGTTTGTAACAGTAAGCTTTTACTACTTTTGACATGAATTACTAATATTATCAACGTGAATGTATTCGATATTCAGAAATTTACAACCAAAGTCTAATTTCATACTTGTAAATTGTAAATTTGATGAAAACATTTTATTTTTGTTCATGATAGAAATATTCAATTTTTTACCAACCAACCTATTTCACAGAGTAACGAGACAGAAGTGCCAAAACACACATCACGTTCTTTAATTTTAAAATACGAGTATACCCACCATCGTAAAAAAAATGTATTTTTTTCGTTTTGACGTTGTATTCCTAGTTTTGACCCAAAAACATACATTATCGAATACATATACAGTTGATATTGACAAAATCATGACAAAATGTTAATTACAGATCTTTTCAGCGTAACTTTGCCCAAAAACATGCAATTTTGTGTCAAATGAGCGATTTGTGATTATTCTTTTACTTTTTAGATAGAATTTGCTATGTACGAGTATGTTAGGTTGTAAATAACTTTAAATTAATTCAGCGTTATTTTTATTTGCACGTGTTACATTAACGGTTAAAAAACACGACAAATATGTAATTTTATAACACTTCCGCGTTTATTTGGCAAAAATCCACATTTCGACCACAACGAGAATTTCTCATATTCTTATAGTTTTTAGCTCTTATTTTATTATATTTATCCATCAAAACCACATTTTTTTAGCAAAACTTCAGACAATAACTCGCAATTTCATTATTTATGATTTTATAATGTACCAGTGATGTTTAAAACAAAACCGTATAATGTTTATAAGATAGGTTTTTATGGCTATTTTTTTTTATTTAAACACTATTTTCCTACTTTTGACACTAAAAAAATCATTATCGAAGTAAATTGGCAATCCTGACAAATGTCTAATTTTACATCTTTTTACGAGTATTGTAAATTTATTATAACACATTTCATTTTGCAAAACATGAATTATATGAGACATCTTTTCGTTTTTGACAGAAATATGATTTTACCAACATCTTTGAATCATTTCATCTCATATTATTGACAAAATCAAAACAAAAGTGTGAATAGATATTGCTGTTACTGTTGGGATTTTTTTTGGGATTCTAGAATATTTTTTTTATTTTATTCGCTTTGTCGCTGTGTATTCCTTATTTTACCCTAAAACACATATTGCCCAATAAATAGAGTTGATATTGACGATGTCGCGACTAAATATTAATTGGGGATATGTTTTCGGCAAAACAGCGCAAAACCATGCTACTCGTATTTTGTCAACTGAGTAATTTGTGACAGTTTTTTAGTTTTAGATAAAAAAAAACGATTTTGATACTCATATTCTATATTTGACGCTAAAACCACACATTACCAAACAAAATTGCAGAGTTTAGTATTAAAATCATGTACCTTCTTACTTTTGCCAAATAAATGTAATGTTTGGTAACGTTTTCATGTTTTTATGGCAGAAATTTGTTATTTCTTGCCGTACAAACACGTTATACGAACCAAATATAGAGAATTATCGACACAGACAATTATCGACACAGTCTCAGAAAGGTAATTAATCATCGTTTGAGTTTATTGACAAAGTCATGACAAAAGCATTTATAGATATTGCTTTTCTTCAATTTCAAGGGAAACTTTTTATCATTTTGACGTTATATACCTAGTTTTGATCCGAAAACACACATAATCGAATACATACAGTATAGAGTTGATGTTGACTAAATCACAAATAAAGATTACTTTCATAGATTTTCAATTTAATTTTGTAGAAAAGCGTGAAATTTTGCGAAAACTGAGTATTTCTAACATATTTTTTTAAATTTTTGATAGAAATATGCTATTTATAATTTAAATAACTTGAAAGTTTATCATTTCTGCATTAATAAGCACAACAACGTAACACTAGGCCTAACATGAGTATTTTGCGACAATTCTTTACAGGTTTTAACACTTATGACCGTCAAACTTCGATATTTTCAAACAAAATTGCAGATCATACAGCCAAAATCACAACCACGGTATTTTCTTCCGCTGTTTGCACAAAACAAGTATTTTGTGATAACTTTTTGAGTTTGTGATAGAAGTTTGTAGTTTCTAACTATGAAAACACGCAATACTAACCAAACGTATACATAACCATCAAGAAAGTCACTACAGAAAGGAAATTAAACGTCATTTGTGGTATTATTTAAAGAAAAGAACATGCATTATCAAATACAATAAAATTGATATTGGCAAAAGCACAACAATGATTAATTTGATACATTTTCAGCGTAACTTGATACGAAATCGTGCTATTTTGTGTAAACTGAGTAATTTATAACAATTTTTTTAGTTTCACAAAGAGATTGGCTATTAACAATTATCGACAAAGTCATTACAGAAAGGTAATTTAACATCGTTTGTTGTTTAATTTAAATCAAAACGTACCATATTGCTTAGATTTCGTTTTTCGCGACAAGTTTTTCTAGTTTTTACACAAATTTGATAGCTTATTCTGAAAAATCTATTAGAATTTTTCCGTATAGTGAATTACAACACTCAACAAACAAATGGGTCTGTAACTTCCACACTCCACTCTCGCACCCTTACCTTTATATAACATAGCAATCAGTGCAATACTCCAGTATTCCGGTTTATAGTCATATTTATCAAAAAACTTTCTCAGCCACTTGATCATTCGTACATCCCTATACTATTAGTTCTGAGCTCACTTCATCGCAGTCGGACGCTTTCCCTATTTTCAAGTATTTTACAGCTGTTCGTACTTCTTATCGAATGATCTCATTCACTTTTTTTCCAAACACACCATTTTCAGCTGGACTTCTACTAGTATCACAACTCTGGCAAAAATATAAAATACCAGTTTTATTTACTGATAAATGTTTTTATTATTTAAACTTTTCCCTAAACAATAAGTTTACTTGTCTTTAACTTCAGCTCCCTCAGTTTTTTTAAATGAATTAAAAGTAAACTATATTACATTTCGCAACTGCTTTACTCTCAAAGTACAAACAAACAGCAATGAAAATGCAAAAAACTGCGTTTTTATGAGACAGTAAATACTTAAGCCCGCTGCATTTTTATTTACTCAGCATTTATTTACCTTGACGATGAAATATTCAAAGAGAATTAATTGTCTGTATGTAAAACGAATTTGAATCCCCTTTAAAACTTCTCATGAATAAAGAATTGGTGATTAAGATGAGGCAGCACTCTTTTTACGACATTTTTTTTCCATTCAGAGCTACACTAAGCCAGTGATCGATTTTTTAACTCATATTCCCCTTTTTTGAAATGTTTTAACCTAATTTTTTTGGGTATTTCTCACACTTCTTTCAGTCGCGATTGAATTTATAAATTGATAAAGTTCAGTCTTTGATTTGATATTTACAAACTACACGAATTTGCTTTATTTTATCTTACTTGTCTTAAACGTTTTTTTTTTTAAATGTTTCTGATGAAAAAAAAACATCAGCACGGCGAAAACGTTCTCAAATTAATTAGAAAATACGAGTATAAGTAAAGCCATTTGATGAGATTTTAAAGAGAAAAACAGATCTTACAACTTAACAAGTAATAATGCATACGAAGGCGCCAATTCCATATGTACGAATGACAGTTCAACGAGTTGTCTTAGATACATTTTTACAGAACTGACTTTGAAATGGTGGATTTAAAGCGTGATCCGATAAAGATGCGTATTATTAGATCGACTGATGTCATTGCAGAATAAAAGCATTAAGTGTTGGTGTGTACATTGATTCTAAGAATCCGGACATTAGCTATTTTGGTTTGCATCACCGTGAAATTGATTCAAGTGTTTATTTCTTATGAATAGAAAAAAAACATTGTGTTGATCGCTGAAATTATTTTTTTTACTTTTTCTTGATACACACACACACGAATATTTTTCTTTTTGTGAAAGGGAAAAATTTGTGTGTTCGAAAAATTTCGAGGAGAAACTTACAAGACAGTTATCAAAGCTGCTAAGACACCTGTTAATAATGATTGAAAATTATTAGATGTTGTATAATTTGTCAAATCAATTAAACAAAAAGTCAGCATTGTATGCTACGCAGACGATGCAGTACTCACCGCAAAATCCGAAGATGGCCTCCAAAGGATGTTATATAGACTCCATCAAATCTCACTAAAATATAACATGTTGATATCCACGGACAAAACGAAGGGCCTCACAATATTTAAGACCCCGGTGAGATGCAAACTAGCAGTGAATAACAAAATAATAGAGAAAGTGATGGAGTTTAGGTATCTTGGAGTGTGCATCAGTAGCAATGGAAATATGTATGATGAAACCTTGAAACAGGTCAATAAGGCAGCTGCAATATCGGGTGCCTAAGAACACTGGTGTGGAATAATAAACACATGAGAATAGAAAGTTAAGTCAGAATATACAAGACATGTGTGAGACCGATAGCCACCTACGGAATAGAGACCAGAGCAGACACATCTAGAACAAAATATCTCCTGAGAACATCGGAAATGAAAACACTGAGATGTATAACCGGAAACACACTAAGAGATAGAATCAGAAACACCGAAATAAGGAGAAAGTGTAGTACGGAAGACATCGTCAGGTGGGGAAGACAACGAAGGCGATACTGGAACGAACATGTAAGCAGAATGCAAGACGACAGACTTCCACGTGTCGCCCTTCAAGGGAACCCAGCCGGAAGAAGATTACCGGGAAGACCTCCGAAGAGATGGCGTGACAGCTGGCAATCCACGTCACAAGAAGGGGAACAAACAGATCATGATCTATAAGAAGAGAAAGAAGAGGAAGAAGAATTAAACAAAATTAATTCATACTTTTTTTTAAAGATGCAACAAAGCAATGAAATTGACGCTATCAAAAACACTGGCACTTGGTTGTTTATACTCGTAATCTCAGATATTTAGACATTTAAAACTGACTTCACTTACAAAAATGAGCCCATTTATTCTTCCCAGATTGCTTACATGTTTATATTTAAAAAAATACTATGAGTAATATTCATAGTTTAGGGCATCATGAGATGACAATTTCACTGATGTGTGTCATGCGATTTCTACCTAACATATCTAATTCAATCTGTCTCTGAGATGAAAACACTAACATAACATAACATAGATTAGTATTATATTTTAAGATTTCAGTCTGGTTATCAACCTCGTTAACACTTGCCGTACGGTGATGGATAGCGAGTGATCATGACTTATATTTTATTTAATTTCTCAAAATATACTGCTTGCAGGGTCTTCATACTTTATGTATTCCTCATCGAAACCTCTATGATTTGAATGATGTCATTAGGAAACAAAACATTCATAGTTAATTCAACACAAATTAATGATTTTAAATCGCGAATTGACGAAATGTCAAACACTCATTCTTTTTTGACAGTTCTTATAGCGCCCGTTCCAGGGGATCGTCACCAGTTTTATAATCCTGATTGTTATTTTTTATTTTTATCTGGTATGTTTTTTCTATTATCATTTTTTATCTGGTATGTTATATTGTACCATTACTCTTTTTATAATAAATGTACATTTTATTTATTATTTCATTTTCAAAACTATAATAATTGAGATGGCGGGAAATATCGACGGCGATGATAGCGATTTGGAATTTAAGGCGACAGGCAATATATCAGAATCAGAAGATTTTGTCGAGGTACAGGATGAAGTATATTCTGATTTGGAGACGAGTGAAGAAGACGAAGAAATATTATTTACATCAAAACATGGATTCGAATGGAGTTCATTACGAGTACCACCTCAATCTTCGAGGCATCGGTCGGGTATCAAATATTCTCATCGAAGATTCTGGACTGAGAAATTCAAGTATAAATGTACATTCCATAAAAGATATGTGTTGTCTGTTTGTAAATGAAGAGGTGGTAAAAGTGATGTTTAAGAAACAAATCGTCATTTAAATCGAATTCATTCAGAAAAGAACCAACCAATATCAAAAGACGAGTTATATGAATTCATTGGAATATTGCTCGCACCTGGCAGAAATCGAACACGAAAGCTATCTTTGAGTGAATTGTGGATAAGTGAAAGTCCCTTTTGCCAGTCATTTTTCACAACAGCTCTGTCTCGAGATAGATTCATCTATATTTACAGTCATATTCGTTTTGATGATAAAGAAACCCGAGAAGAGAGATATCAGGGTTTTTTCAGATAAATTAGAACCAATTAAGTGGATTTCAAAAATGTTTATGGATATGTGCAAAAGCAATTATTCTCCATCTTCGAATATAACTGTAGATGAACGTTTGGCAAACTTTAGAGAGAATTGTTCATTTCGCGTGTACATGAAGTCTAAACTTGGTAAATATGGCATCAAAATCTGGGTTGCTGCCGACTGCGGCGGCATATGACGCATAACAAATTTACAGGCTTATTCTGGTATGATAAATAATCGTAGAGAGAGATAAATCAAGGTAACTGAGTAGTTATAGAAATGTTTCAACCGCAGTATGGCACGAACAGGAGGATAACCACAGGTATTTTTATTACCTCCATCAAATTAGCCGATAATCTTTTATTAAAAGGTTTAACTCTAACTGGCACGCTTCGAAAAAATAAAAGAGTAATCTCACTTGAATTTATACCGTCTAGAGAGAAAACAATCCATAGTAGCTGAAAATAAAATACTTGTTTCGTGTGTACCACAAAAAATAAAGCAGTATTATTATTATCCACTCAATTCAATGATGCAGAAATTGATTATTCAGAAAAACAAAAGCCACTATAGTAATTATACATCATTATAATAATACGAAAATTGGAGTAGATACGGGAGACCAAATTACTTGAGAGTACTCTTGCTCAAGGTCAACGAGAAGATGGCCTTTCCGTCTTTTTATGGAAATTATAGATATGGCTGCATTGAATGCATACCTCTTATGGATAGACAAATATCCAGAGTGGAAACAAAATAATTAATACCACCGAAAACATTTCACAAGAGAGTTAAGTTTGGAATTGGCAATGCCCAATATCTTAAAAAGGAAAAATAGCAACAACAAGATGCTTTTAATACAGTTTTAACATATTGTGGCGAGTCAATATCCGAAACATTAGTAAATAATACCCTGTTGGCACCCCGTGAGGTCCTCAAAAGAGGAAGTTGTGGGTTTTATTAAAAACATTCGAGAAAAAAAACCAGGCTATTCTGCAATATTTGTCAAACACCTGCGTGTTTAGTACGTAGAATATATAAAAGTAAAAAAAAAGTGGTTTCATGCCCCAATTGCGATAACTTTCTCCACAGGATTAAACTTTGATTATATTATATGATATGTTTGTCCTATTTTCAAATTTTCTGTAGTGTTTATATTTTCCAAATTGCATATATTTTATTGATTTGAATTTCGTGTTTGTTTATATATAATATAATTTTGAATTTCGTGTTTGTTTATACTATATAAATTTTTCGCCCTAAAACCTTGATTTTTGAATTTATATATTCATTTTATATTTTGTTTATATGTTATTTATTGTCTTTATTCGAATTATGGTTTTATTGCCAAAAAAATACACGCTACATTTTATTGTATAATTTTATGAAAAAAAATTAAAAGGCTGGAAATCTCTTATCACGCATGCGCATTCTGAATGTTGCGCAGACCGAACGACGCAGCGTAAAAATAATATTCTTATAGAAATGCCTTTCTGTTTTAGCTCTTATTTTATCATTTCTTACCTTTATTTTATATTATTCGACATTTTATTACATAATAAAATGATGTTTATAGCTAATAACAAAAAATGACCTAGCAGATTTTGCATAATTTTAATTTGAAACATACATGTTTAGTGTACCCTCAGTGTCCAACGCCGTTACTGGCGTAATTTTTTAGCACAGTAAGGGAAGTGTTAAAAGGTTGGAGACCTCTTTTCAGTCATGCGCATTCTGAACGTTGCGCAGACCGAACGACGCAGTGGGAAAATTATATTCGTATAGAAATGTCACTTCTCTGTTTCAACTATTATTTTATCATTTCTTACACTTATTTTATATTATTCGACATTTTATTACACAATAAAATGATGTTTATAGCTAATTAAAAAAAAAAACTAATAGATTTTGCATAATTTTAATTTAAAACATACATTTTTAGTGTACCCTCAGTGTCCAACACCGTAACTGGCGTAATTTTTTAGCACAGTAAGGGAAGTGTTAATATATTTCTAATTTAAATTTTCATGTGTTCGCTCTGTACAGTCGGTATTGTTAATTTAGTAATAAAGATATAACCAATATGTTCTATTTCTTAAGGTAACCATCTTTAACAATCTACAATAATTCAGTCTGTACTGTCGGAACTGTTAATTTAGTAATAAAGATATAACCAATATGTTCTATTTCTTAAGGTAACCATCTTTAACAATCTACAATAATTCAGTCTGTACTGTCGGTACTGTTTATTTAGTAATAAAGATATAACCAATATGTTCTATTTCTTAAGGTAACCATCTTTAACAATCTACAATAATTCAGTCTGTACTGTCGGTACTGTTAATTTAGTAATAAAGATATAACCAATATGTTCTATTTCTTAAGGTAACCATCTTTAACAATCTACAATAATTCAGTCTGTACTGTCGGTACTGATAATTTAGTAATAAAGATATAACCAATATGTTCTATTTCTTAAGGTAACCATCTTTAACAATCTACAATAATTCAGTCTGTACTGTCGGTACTGTTAATTTAGTAATAAAGATATAACCAATATGTTCTATTTCTTAAGGTAACCATCTTTAACAATCTACAATAATTCAGTCTGTACTGTCGGTACTGTTAATTTAGTAATAAAGATATAACCAATATGTTCTATTTCTTAAGGTAACCATCTTTAACAATCTACAATAATTCAGTCTGTACTGTCGGTACTGATAATTTAGTAATAAAGATATAACCAATATGTTCTATTTCTTAAGGTAACCATCTTTAACAATCTACAATAATTCAGTCTGTACTGTCGGTACTGTTAATTTAGTAATAAAGATATAACCAATATGTTCTATTTCTTAAGGTAACCATCTTTAACAATCTACAATAATTCAGTCTGTACTGTCGGTACTGTTAATTTAGTAATAAAGATATAACCAATATGTTCTATTTCTTAAGGTAACCATCTTTAACAATCTACAATAATTCAGTCTGTACTGTCGGTATTGTTAATTTAGTAATAAAGAGATAACCAATATGTTCTGTTTCTGAAGGTAACCATTTCTAGCAATCTACAATAATTCAGTCTGGCTTTAAAGTTGCAAAACGATTAATGGGACATGAATATAATAAATATGGGTTTAAGTAGAATTGCCGTTAATCTAGTAATTTATTATTATGTGAATGCTTAATGATAGAAAAACATATTGATAAAATATTAATATTCGATAAGTGCAATAGCACTTGGAATGATATATGGTACATGTATTGGAAAAATGAGGACAGTGACCTATATTTAATGAAAATAGTGTCATCATATCACTGTCACTGGAGCGATTATAAATAATTTGCTGATTTACAATACTACTACAAAAAAAAACTTTCTGCGTATTTCATTGCGAATAATCTTTCTCTCATCCTCTCTTTATCATTATCTTGTGGACCTTGAATATACAATATAATGCCTACTGCACTTATAGTTCTTCAACACTGGATGGATCTGTTTTGTTTTACAACTATAATATTAAGTGTTTTTTTTTATTTTCAGGTAACTAAACCTGATATACAGAAGGGAAGATTTACCTGAACTCCTTTTCTTGTTTGCTTGTCCTTATCCCCTTCACAAAGTTTCTATTTTTCAGCTATTGGGGAAGTGAGGCTCATCTTATACAGATGAAGTCGATATTATAATATAGAAATAGTTTTTAAATTAATAATTTTGCCCTAGAAAACAAACGATAACCTTTTTTTTCCAAAGGTTTTGGTTTACCTCGGTAAAAGAAGCGTTTTATCAACTGTGGCCTAGTTGGTAAGATGCTTGTATCCCAGTCCAGAACGTTGTGGGTTCGATTTCCATAGGAACCTAGAGTTGGTTTCTATCCATGTCTTTT